>JAOTRH010000016.1:10964394-11029705 GCA_034768845.1 Heliamphora exappendiculata | reverse complement strand
ACACACAGTGGGAAACGACAACAGATCCGATTCACAACGTGACACAGACCTAAAGATGGAGGGAGAAGTTAGGAGAGAGAGAAACACGAAACCGTAGACACAGAGAGAAAGAGAGAGTTTAGAGAGAGAAAAGAGAGAAAGCGGGCAATGCTGGGATCGATCGACTGTGATTCTACGGTGAGTCCATCGGGAACGATAGTTTAGGTATTTGTGCGTGTATATGCATGTATGGGGAGTGGAACATTTGTGGATGGTGTTCGTCGCTGGTTCCAACGTCGATCTTCATCGCTGTCGTCGGCAGTATTTGCTAATAATAGTAGCGATGATAACACCAAGCTCACCAACAATGATAACCAAGTTTTGGTGACGGAAGTTGGCGAAGGCGAGGGCCTCAAGGCTTTTCAAGACTTGGATTTCTCTGGTGTGAAGCTAATCAAAGTCCCGAATCGTGTCAATTTCCCTTTCACATCCATGGATCCTCACAAAAAGGTCTCGCGCGCGATCTCTGTGAGCTGCGTTTTCTTTGGAAATTTGATTTGATTGAAATTTTGGGCCTTTTTTGGGGTTTGTTTTGTTCGTCCTACCTTGTTTTGTCGGATTGTGCGGATTGGCAAGGTTGTCCTTTTCTTCTTCTTTTCTTAATGATTTTTCAGTTTTTACGTCGATTAACTATGCTACATATTTATGATGTTTTTTGCTGTTACCATTCGATATTCGTACATTTTGTAAAATTTCTTTGCCATTTTCTTTTTGCTGCGAGCCATTGATTTCCTTGCCCAGTTATGTTCATTCCTTTCTTTTTTTTAACATCGTTGACTAATCTCTCCTATGGACAATTCCTCAATGTCTTGTTCATTGGCAACAAAATATTTTAATTGATGCTGTAAATGCCTATTGGGTGCTTTGAAATGTTGCTATCCAATAAATAAATAACCATGTCCTCTGACTCATCTCTATGCTTTTCTAAGTAAAGAAATCTTGGGGAAAGGATGGGCACCTTCTCTTTTGGATCCAAGGACAAGACATGAAACACTATGATTTTGATTTTTGACATTGCATCCTATATTGCAATATCAAGGTCATTCAATGATTTGTTTGAGTAGAGGAGTCCAAATCACATACTTCTTCCATAGTGGTGTATCGGGGGTAAAGTGAATGAAGAGAGCATGGATCACCTTTTTTGCATTTTTGTATGACCTTTGCTATGTGGTGTAGACTATTCCAGCTGGTGGAGGTTTGTTGGGTGGCCCTGCCTTCTTACTTCCATATGAAATTGATTGACTATTACAGCGTTGGGGTGCTGTGGTTTGTGGGACCATATAACTTGTTCAATTTTTTGGGTGATTTAATTGATGTAATGCTAGGATCTTTGAGGATAAAGCCGAGGATATCGATTCTATTCGGATAGAGCTTGTTCTTTGACCTCTTTCCGGGCATTCATATCGATAGATTTCAAGGGGATTTCTCTGTTTTTTTATGACATTTGCCTTATTTCCTTTACACTGGCCTTCCAATGCAAGTACTTCCTTCCTTCCTCTTGGACAGTTATTAAATCGTGTTCAAGTAAACATCAACATTATTGTAGTTTGAGCTTTTGAGTAACTTTTTTGTTTTGGCTCACTTTCCCAACATATCATTGAAGAAGAGTGTTTTTATGCATTATATCATTTATATATGCTACAGAGAAAAAAAAAAAAATTCCCACTCATATGGTTACGATTGCACAGCTTAACACCAGGATAACAGGCAATGTTGTTAGTTTCTGTTTCTTATTTTAAATGATATTTGGTAATGTTTCTTTTTTTTCCTCTTCAGCATTCACCTTTCATGTTTAATTAACAGTTAGTTCTTTTACCATGTGTCTCTTTTACTCAGAGCTCACTGGACAAAGAATTCTTCACAGAGTATGGGGAAGCAAGCAGATATCAAATTCAGGAAGTTGTTGGCAAAGGAAGTTATGGCATTGTTGGTTCTGCCATCGATACCCACACTGGAGAGAGGGTAGCAATCAAGAAGATCAATGATGTCTTTGAGCACGTCTCTGATGCTACAAGGATCCTCAGAGAAATCAAACTCCTTCGACTGCTCCGTCATCCGGATATTGTGGAAATAAAGCATATCATGCTTCCTCCTTCTCGAAGAGAATTTAGAGACATATATGTCGTATTTGAGTTGATGGAATCTGATCTTCACCAGGTGATTAAGGCAAATGATGATCTTACACCTGAACATTATCAGTTTTTCTTGTATCAGCTTCTTCGTGGCCTAAAATATATACATACGGGTTTGTACTTTTCAGTGATATCATAGTCATTGTAGTTTTCTCCTTTTGCTTTCTCAGCCCTCTTTGATCATTGCTATATGCTTTGATTTCTTTCAGCAAATGTGTTTCATCGAGATTTAAAACCAAAAAATATACTTGCTAATGCGGATTGCAAGTTGAAGATTTGTGATTTTGGGCTTGCTCGTGTATCCTTCAATGATGCCCCATCAGCTATTTTCTGGACTGTACATTTTAATACTTATGCGTTCGTTACCTGCATTATTTTTCCTTTTTTCTTCTTCCTGATTCTGTAGGATTCTTCTACGAGATTTCATAATTTACTTCTATTTTGTATTTTAAATCATGTTAGGACTATGTTGCTACTCGATGGTATCGTGCTCCTGAGCTCTGTGGCTCTTTCTTCTCCAAAGTAAGCATGCTATATCATTGATTTATTCTGTTCTCTTTCCAGTTGTTGTAATGGGTGCCAAACTTTGGTATTGGTACTAGTGTGTTTGAGAACTTGTCTGTGTGTCATGATTAGGATGTTAGATTGTTTTATTCTGCTGTTTATTTGATTTTCTCCTTTTTTTAATCCTTTTCTTCTGTGGATTTTATGCATTGATCATTGCATTTTAGTTTTTATTTTCTTTGTTTGGAGAGTTGTTTATAAAATTTTTTTTAGAGGCAACAATTACTTTTTGATGGCTAACATCATTCAAAAATGTGAACCACGCTCTTCTTTATAAGCCACATTTAAATGCCATATGGATGTCTAATGGAAAGCCAGGTTGCCTTGGTGATGTAATGACACATTTGGCACCTTGATGGTGGTGTTGAATGATAACGTACGACACCCTTGCCCCAGAGCAAGAGTCTATAAAGGGTTGGGTTCAAAATGGATGCTGACGTCTAACATAATGAATCAATATTTACGCATGGTATTAAATGATAGCTTATGCTCACCTTATCTGCTCCAGAGCAAGAGCATAATGCACTGGGTTCCAAAACTAAAAGCATGTTGATGTGGAACATACTGGATCAATATTCAAGCACGCAAGTTGATGTGTAACATACTGGATCAATATTCACATACACGTGCAATATTTTAAATTTCATTAAGTCTTTAGTATTTAGTGTTCTTTTAATTATTGTTTAATTTGGAGTCTTAAGATTTATTTTTGTTTAGTATATTTTTTTTATTAGTAGTGCTTTTAGCCTATAAATTAGAGTGATTGACATCGTAATATTCAAATTTGAATTAATAAAAGTGCGAGTTGATTAAGGTTGTGGCCTTTGTGTGATTAGGATTGTGACCCACACGTGTTTCTTCTTCCCTCTTCCTTCTCTCTTACCATGCAGCAGTAATTTGGTATTAGAGCCTCGTTGAAAACCTAGCCTCACTGGAGTATCATTGGAGCCTTACGTCCAACTGAACATCACCAAAATACTATAACTCTCTGCTCTTGCGATATTATCATTGGAGGTCGCTGCGACCTCTCAACCAGTGGCAGCCATCATGTCCGTCCCTTGAATTTAAGCCATCAACATCAATCATACATTGTCGTTGTTAAGAAAATCTAAACCCTTAGCAATGATTGGCCATCGGTGCCATTCTTCTCCTTTTGCTTGCCCCTGATATTTTCACCATTATGTTGCATCATTTGCTGTTATCTACCACTTAACTATTACCATTATCGTTGCAACTGTTTCTGTCACCTCACAGTTTGCTGTCAACAATAAGCATTTTGGTTTCCTTCACCTCCTGTTGTGTCGCTTGACACCTAGGGCTTCGATTAAGACAAGGGTGAAGAAGAAGACTACAGGAGTAAAAGGTTAGATTCCTTATCTTAACCCAATCCAGATTATGACTCGATCATGCATTCGATCCCAAATTCTGATAACTTGACCTATATCCAGATTCGGCCCAAACCCTATCCCAGATCAAGCCATCCCAAACTCGTACTAACCTAGAAAAAGGAACAAATAGAAGATGAGTAAAAAACCAGAGAAAAATAGTAGCAGCCCAAAAAAGGAAAAAAAGTGAGTGGTAATAAGTCCTCTTCACCATGTTTTTTGTTCACTAGCTATCTTTATTTCATCATGGTGATTTGTGACCAATTCTAGTTGAATTAAATTTGAGGCATTATATCATGGATTCTTAATCTACGAAAGAAAAGAAAATAAGTAATAAAGAGAAAAAAAGAATAGATGCTAGATCCCAATATTATTGATTATCAATATATTTTTAAAGTGATTCTAGTCAGATACTCGGTGTGGTGAAGAGCCCATTTGCAAGTCCTTCTCCGACATCTTTGTGCTGGCTATCGATAGAGGGACTATGGTTGTAGACTATTCGTGGAAGGACTTTGGTCATTTTTTGGGACATTGGGTTGAAGAGGGTGTGCAGACTGGGAGCTGGATCAACTTTTGTTTCTTTTGAGGACCTTATACAAACAGTGTTAAGTGGGTGGTCGAGTCGACTCTCTCAGATGGAGAGGGGAGTGCGGAGGAGCCTAGCGTTAGGTACTTCTATTTATGCCTTCTGAGTTGTAGAAGAGCTCTTTCTCCATGGAGAATTGTGTATAAAGCCCCCCAAAGGTGGTGTTTTTTTCCAGGGGTGCTACTCATGAAAATATTTTGACTCTTGTTAACTTAATGCGGAGGGTTTTGGTGCTAGCTAATTGGTGTTGCTTATGCAAGAAGGAGGATGAGTCTGTTTCTCACATGTTTATCCATTGCGATGCGAGTTCACTAGGAAACCGTAGTGCTTTTTTTTGTTGTTCTTTGGAGTGAATTGGGTCTTTGACGAGATGGTGCTGAGGGTCTTGTCGAATTGGAAGTGAGCGAGAGTTCCGAGGAGTAGTAGAAGGGTGTAAGTGCTGATTCCTTTGTCTTTAATGTGGTTGATATAGTTCGAGAGAAATAAAGGATCTTTTGAGGGGGTTCAGTCACCGTTGCATCAACTAAATGGTCTTCTTCTTTGTAATCTGTATAGTTGGTTGCTTGAGTATCCAAGGTGTGCCTATAATTGTTGAAACGGTTGATTTCATAGTCGTTATCGTTGTGATTCTTTTGTACGGGTTTTTGAAAATTTCCCCTATTTTGGTGTGAGCTCTTTTTGTCTATCCCCATGTTGTTTGGGGTCTTACTTCTGTTGAGTGGCATTCCCTTAATGCCATTTATAGAAATTTTATTTACTTATATATAAAAAAACAATGTGTTTTTAAAGTGTAATATCAAACTCATAATAGTACACCAATAAAATATGATTTAGTTTGGCAATTATTTTTAACATGTTAGGAGTTTAAATCACTTTCTATTCATCCAACTTATTATTAAATGAGAAGAGGCAACGACAACATGTTTGAGGTACTTGTGCGGGGGCGCGTCCCGAGTACACACACAACATCATGTTTGAGGTACCCATGCTTCATAGAGTAAAAAAGTCAACAAAATTAAAGTCTTCATATGACTAGATGTCGAAACAAATGACATAGATGCAAACAACTCCAGAAAAATTGTTACCCCATTTCTTAAGGGATGGGATACTTTAGGCCATCAACAAAAAGATTGTGAAGATCAAATGAAAGTTGTTGATCAAAAAGTTTACAAGCACAAGAAATATGGCTGGCATGGAAAAGTTTAATATTTAAAGAGGGAAGTCGAGGTCATTTTTTTTTTCTAGTCAGAAAGAATGATGTGGAATGTAGCTGATCAATATTCCCGCTTGCGCACTATTTTCAGTTTCATTGTTGTTTAGTGGTTAGTTTCCCTTTAGTTAAGAGTTTCAGGATTTACTTTGTTTTAGTACTATGTTTCCTTTTTATTAGGGATTCTACTTTTTTATTTTAATAGGGTTTTTAGACTAGAAATTAGAATCATTGGCGATGTAATAGTCAGACTTGAGTTAATAGAATTGAGAGTTGATTAAGCCTGCTGCCTTTGTGTACTTAGGCTTGTGCCCCATGTCTTTCTTCTTCCCTCTTCATGCTTTGTCTCCTAACGTGCTGTGACACATGCAGACCAAGCCAGATACCTGCCTGGGTTGCAGACCCAAAATATTTGCACAGCCCTTGTAAATAAATGGTTCCCCTTGGCTTATGGGATGCAGTGTCAGCTGTTCTCAGTTATAAAACAGGCCCAAGACTTCTATTTGATATCCATTAAAATGATCTCAGCGGCCAGAACTTACTCCGAACTTTGCTGCATTCCTGACTATGGCTTTATTTGCTTCTATCTAATGTTCTGCTCTCAAATTTTCACCTCACTGTTTGGTAATTGGACATTTATGATTTGGGAACCTTTGTCTCGCCCAAGTTATGAGCTGACCCATGAAGTATGATAAACTCAGGAAGTAATACACCATAAAGCTTCTTTAGGTAGACTCCTTTGGCACCAATGGAGAGAGATTGTGGATGCCAACTAGTTTTATGAAGTGCACTTTTGGTAGCTATATGTGAAAAAATTATAGAACTGTTGAATTTTCATTCTATTTCATTTTTATTTTGTTTAAAATTTTGTCCCTAGTAAATGAAAATTCATTTAAGTGGATAGTATTTTTTGCATTGTGTTTTGAATTATATTTCTTTATCAGAGTGTCATCATCATAGTTTTAAAAATTGACCTTTACTATTAGGTAACGCTGTTACGTTACGGTTTTGGTGTCTCTTGTTTCCCGTTACGACCGATTTAGCGGTGTGACAAAAAATCTCATGCGGAAAAGCTGTTATAGTTTCCGTAATGGCCCATTATGTATTGCCACGGCCGTTACGGCGACTGTAGTGGCTCTTCGGTCTGTGAATTAATTAAAATTATTTTTGATGCAATTTCTTCCACTCAGCACCCCAAAATCTTGTACTTACTTGGGTGAATCTTAATTTGTGAAACTTACATAATTGTTTGTATTTTTTGACTTCTAAAAATGCAAAAATATCTATTTTTTGTTGTTGAATATGTAATATTGCTTTATTATTTTTATTATTATGATTTAAAAAAAATTTGTTTTTAAAATATTTGTTCAAAATCTATATTATGTAAGTTTAGAATCTTTAGATTTTGGTTGCTTTATATTAGATTTGTATATTTAATAATATATTATTTTTTAAAAATATTTTAAAACTACTATAAAAATTAGGACATATGTTGGATAATCTTTAGAAAGTGAACAAAATTTACTAAGACTATTTAAAACCTATGAAATATGATTTTGGAATAAAAACACGCCCATCTGTTAAATTTTAGAGAGTTGTGCAAAATAGAAAATATTCTACATCTCTAGTTACCGCTACCGTTACGCTATGACCGTTACGCCTCCAAACTGCGTCACCATTACCGTTACGGCGACCGTTACCGTTATTTAAAACTATGATCATCGTTTAAAGAGCCTTGCATTGAGTTTTTATAGGATGCTGCGTTTTGACCTTTGCTTCCTTGAGATTGTATCGGGACATAGTTAGACTTAGATCTTAGTACTTATGGTCGTTGTTTGATAACCGGCATAGCTTGAGTTGGACTAATAATGAAGTGGGATTAGATATGGGATTACTAGCGAAGGGGCATTATGAATGATGAGGCTAATCCTTTCTCATGTTTGTTTGGAAACGGATTGTACCCTAATTTGGAAGATATCAGGTTTGTTTTGGAATAGACGAATGAGATTAAATTTATGCATTTATATTTTTACCCTTATGCAAATGAAAGTTGGTAAACTAGGCAAAAAAATAACACAATTGTATCTATTTTCAAATATGATCAAAATAATAATAATAATAAAAGAAAAGCAATAAAAAAGTGATATAACAAAAAAATGATCACTGCAATTGTAACAGGGATGGATGATCGGTGCAATCAAAGAAAAACAATAAAAAAATACCGAAATACAGTAAGTATCTGAATTGCAGGAGGAAAAATATAAAAGCAACCATGTGGCGTTTACCAAATCACCGACAAGGAAAATAAAAGGAAAGGGGGATTAGGGCAAGTTTGGGACCTTGTTTGTGGCCGATGTCTTTCTCAATCATATGGCAACGAACGAAATTGGCCATGAAGATCTTCTTTCCTATTTGGGGTCACCGGGGGTGCTTATCGACTGTCGCCATTGCCGATGCACAGGAGACAACTTCTGATTCAAATTCAGATTATTTCTGGAGTTAGAAGACGACGAAGTTTATTGAGGTCAGGGCCAATTTAGTATGAAACTTAAATAATGAGGACAATATTGTCTTTTACTTGCCAATTCTGTTGGACTGTGCTGGTACCAGCCTTGGGAGAGGTTTAGTAATTCTTTGTTTTTATGGGATTCATAGTCCTTCTGGACTATCAGTCCAGCTGTCCAGCTGTCCAGCCTAAGACATTGAAAACAAACACATTATCTGGGCCCACAGCCTTCCTACCGTGGAACAGCCATCAAACATGGCCTTGATGACTTGATGTGCTACCTTGAAACCTATACCTATGCTTCCTAATCTATAAGCCTCACCCTATATTATTTTTAACATTGAATGTAGAACTTGTCCTTGATTATACTGAAACTAGGTGAACTTCTTTTGTTGTTCATGATGTCATATAGGCCTTTAGTCTTTGTTTGCTATTGAGGTTGTAGGTTCCATCCTTTTTGAGCTGCCACGTGTAATTAACTGATCCATTCTGTCCCATTATTTTTTCAACTGCTAAATGAATGCTAGCATGTACACGTTGGAGCTGGTTCTCGCAACTGGGCTAGATTTTCCGTAATCAAGGTGATTGGGTGTCCCTGCCCCTTCCTATGGGGTTTCTCTTGTGGGACACTACTTACAATTTTGGGGTCGGTTGTGTCACTATCACATTGGATTGGCTTATGAATCCTGTTTTATTGAGATTATTGTGAATTTAATCTGCAAGACTTCTATTCTTGACTGTTGAAGTTTTTCTCCTTGTTACAGAACTTTTTGTTTCTCCTTTCTTTGATAACAGTTATTCTTCTGCTTCAATTCTGTAGTCTTTTTGACTGAAGAGTGGGCTTTGCAATCAATATTTCTTTGTTTAGATGATTTTTACTGCCTCTTGTTTTGTACTAAGAATTTGTCTCCCATAATATTCCTGTTCTTGCAGTATACGCCAGCAATTGATATATGGAGCATTGGATGCATATTTGCAGAAATGCTTACGGGAAAACCATTGTTTCCTGGGAAAAATGTGGTGCACCAGTTAGATCTCATGACTGACACACTTGGCACTCCTCCTCCAGAATCCATTGCTAGGGTTAGTTGTCTTATTGCATTTTTTTTCTTTTTCTATCATTAGATTCAAACTGATTATGCCTTTTAACTAGTTTATTTTTCTATCCTTTGACTTGTTGAAGACATTGAGCTGTGTATTATCCCTTGGAAGTGAAAATGATTTTACTGTGGTGCTCTTATTTCATTTTATTGATATGGTGAGGAGCTTTGGTTTATTTGACCTTTTACATGTAAACAATGTTTTTCCTTGACAATGGCAGATTAGGAATGAAAAAGCTAGAAGATACCTTAGTAGCATGCGTAGAAAACCGGCAGTTCCATTTTCACAGAAGTTCCCTAATGTAGATCCACTGGCTCTTTGCCTTCTGGAACGCCTTCTTGCATTTGATCCCAAAGATCGACCTTCTGCTGAAGAGGTGGTGTTCCACAAAATGTTTTTTACACAAATTATTTCAGCAAATTAAAGAAATCTTTGTATTATGCTCTTTATATATTTGGTTTTCCTACTTATTTATACAGGCTTTAGCGGATCCTTACTTCCATGGTTTGGCAAATGTGGAACGCGAACCATCCACTCAGCCCATATCAAAACTTGAGTTTGAGTTTGAGAGGAGAAAATTAGCAAAAGATGATGTCAGAGAATTGATTTATAGAGAAGTAAGTTCTTAAAATGAAATGCTTGTTGTTTTGGTAAAAGTGGGGCTTCTGTTCAATCAATAAACTTAAAAATGGATGTTGTCTGGAGTGGACAGATTTTAGAATATCATCCCCAGATGCTCCAGGAGTATCTCCGCGGTGGAGATCAGACTAGCTTCTTGTACCCAAGGTTAGAAACTTATTTTTGTTCTTCAGTCAATTTTGTTTTCCATATCATATGTTAGTTTGATAATGATCTTTAATGGTATTTCAGAATTCAGGAATTATTTGAACTATATATATATATATATACGCGTGCAGAATTTTGGATGGGATATTCAATTGATTAGTTATTGAATTTTTTGTGGGAGATGGTCTCGAATATGTATCGTGGCTGTAGCTGTCGATGGCTGTTCTTGAAGAGGCTGGACATAAGCCAAAGGATAAATATTGAGATTATTATGCCAGGTTGCATATGTATGTACATGAAACCTTTGAGAACGGTTTTTATCTAGATAAACGAAGTTTGCCATGTAGATTGGAGTTCATGATAATGGAATCAATCTGGGACTTAATAATTCACAAAATGTTAGGGCTACTGTGGAAGTGACAGTGATGTTTTAATCACGTGAACACCGTCGTATTCTTGAATAACTTTTTGCCTGAGTTGAATAGGATCATGGCAGTATAATAATACACCCTACACTTATTACAATAGATCCTTTTGATCTCTTCCTATCATCATTGGCGTCATCCACCACGCCTTCACAGATTTGTCTTTCACTGGAACTGTAAGGCCATGATGAAGGGGGCCAGTGGCCTTCGTAGGGATAAGACTGATGATTAACTGGCCTTTCTCAGTTTCTCTCTAGCAGATGATCAAGTTTTAGTTGTTCTTCTTCTTCAACTCCCTCCTCCTCCCAATGCCCTGTGGAGTTTACTGTTAAGACAAGGTTTCATCTGCGGAAGTTGGGAGACATATCAAAGGCATGGTTTTCAATCCAATAAGCCATTGATATTTGCCTCTCCACGTTGCTTAGTCATAAGGCTTTGCTCTACTTATGAGTTTGTAATATCTGATTGCCGTGCCTTCCTCTTGCACTTCAGCGCCTCCCTGGGTGTCTTGGAGGAATAATTTATCAATTGAGTCATGCCAGTACCTTTTCATGTGAGGGCTCCAATACTTCTGAGCTCTAATTCCAAGTCTAAAGGTTGAAACCGCCCCCCCTCCCCTCTCATAATAGTTTTCTTTTGTAACTGATGGGTAGTTGCTATGGTCTTAGTAAGATGGTGTGATCGGTGCTGCAACAACCTGTTTAAGTGCATTTAAGCTTAAAGCTTCTGATTGCTGATAGGTTAGGTATAATAAGGCGTAGGATCTGGGAGTAAACAAGGGCCATTAAAACAAAAACAATGGCAGTACTGAGGGTTGCAGAGATGACCAAAGGACCAAAGATCCATCCCTTATTAATGAGGTTCCATTTATATAGGGGTCAACGAAGAGAGCTACAACTGTCTATGATACAACTACCCAGGACACATGGTGCAATTCTCTTTGTTTGACCTGTCCAAAGTAAGCCTCTTGGAGGTCATATCACTGGGTGCCACAGTGTTAGCTGTGATAAATCTTTGTTATCCTATGATATGAGTCCGAAAGGCATTAGTGGTCAACGTTTCATTTTCCTTAGATGCAGTTAAGGGAGGGTTTTCCATTTAGAAATGGTACAACTGAACGGATTTTGATGATCTTTGGTTTTATCCTCTAAACTAATTTCCCCCCTAATAATCTCGATTTACCGCTGATCATTCCCCCAACCTAGGTTTTGGAGAGTTTCTAGTTGTCGGTTGTGGCGCCGAGGGTAATTGAGTGAATGGTGATCGTGCGGTTCGTCGATGGTGGTTCATGTTCGTCAGTGATTGTAACGCGTGGCGGTTACTGGGAGATAGTACTTAAATTATGCCCATTGTGCAGATGGTCTTGCATACAATCGAGAGTTTGTGTGCATACTGTAAGTGATATTATTAGATGTATGTATATAATATCTCTAGATAGGCCCGTTAGCTATAAGGGCCCATTAGGATTTTGCTGTACACACCTTTGTAATTATTATATATAGTGGACCTCTCCAATTGAGAGGCTAAGTTTTTTGATAATCTATTATTCGTTTTTTACATGGTATCAAAGCCGGGCTAAGCAAAACCATAATCAGTTTCTCTAATCTTTTTTTCCTTTGTTGTTTCAGCGCCTGGTGGTCGCGACTACTGTCAGCAAACCCTATTCTTGGGATTTTAGTGGTCAGCAAGGGTTCGGCTGGAGTGTTTGAGGGTCGGCGGCGTTGGCAAACCCTATTCTTGGGTTTGTCGGTGGTCGGCAAGGGTTCGACTGGCGTGTTTGAGGGTCGGCGGCGTCGGCAAACCCTATTCTTGCAGTTTCAGAGGTCTACGAGGGCCTGAATGGAGTATTTGAGGGTTGGCGGCGTCGGCAAAGGCCTGTCCTTGCAGTTTCGGTGGTCGACGAGGGTCCAGTGTTCGGCTACTGAAGGCGGCGACCCCTGTCGGAGACTTCTTGGTCTGTTTCGATCACCAGTCCTCTTGGCTGAGAGACCTTCTTGGGGTTTTAGTGGTCGACGAGGGTCCAATGTTCAGCTACTGAAGGCGACGATCCCTATTGGAGACTTCTTTGTTTGTTTCGTTCACCAGTTCTCTTGGCTGAGAGATCCTCTTCTTGGTGCAAGGCATCGCCTGAGAGAGTACTAGTTCTTTGGCTGTTCTGTTCGGCTACTATTACTATTTTGCTGTTGCAATTCAAGAGGATTTATTTATTGATTCTTGTGACGTATTGCAATGACTGAGAGAACCCTGTCTAGTGGATCTAGCATCTCCAAAGGCTCACAGAGCAGTGTTACAGAGATTATTTCTTTATCCTCACGACTTGTGGATGAAAAACTTGATGGTACTAACTTTTCAATGTGGAGAAAGACGGTCTTAATGACCCTTAGGGGCCACGGGAAAGAGAGGCTCTTGAAGGATGACCCCCCAGATTCTAAGTCTGTAGCTTTTGATAGCTGGTTATAGGAGGACGCAAGGATTTTTTCCCAACTCCTTAATTCCATGGATATAAAGGTTAAAGTATTGGTAAGCAATGCCAATACTGTCAAGGAGTTATGGGACTCTCTGGATCTCTTATACTCAAACACCAAGAATTTCTCTCACTTGTTTGATGTCTTGAAAGGCTTCTTCAACCTAAATCAACAGGGGCGACCTCTCAACGATTATTCTGCTGAATTCAAGACCTTTTATGATGAGTTTACCACTCTTATGCCCTTGACCACTGATGTGAGGAAGATGCAAGAGCAAATGGAGCAACTTGGTGTTATTTGGTTTTTTGCAGGCTTGGATCTTGAACTCTCATCCGCTCGCTCACAAATCCTTGCCAGTCCTGAAGATCCAACAATCTCAGATGCATTTCGACGCGTTTTACTGGTTACTCGTGAGAACACCACTCGAGCTCCATCATCTGACACATATGATAAATCTGCTCTTGTGACTACTATTGGCAGTCGTGGGCGAGGGGGAGGCAGACGTGGTGGCTGTGGTTATGGCCGTGATGGTGGGCGTGATATGAGAGTGTGTCACTACTGTGGAGCTACAGGTCATATTCAAAGGAACTGTTGGAAGTTAAAAGGCAGATCGGGATCTGGGTCGTCTTATGCTGCTAATGCTGCCACTGACTCGGTGATAGTCCACCAACTAGAAAAGAAGGTTGTGGAGATGACGGATGAGGAATATGCACGCTTTACTCAGTTTCAGCTGACTGATCCACGACCACATCCCACAGCCATATTTGGTCAGACAGGTAACCCTGCAGCATTCGTTGCCACTTCTACTCCTACCCGGGTCATCGACTCTGGTGCGTCCAATCACATGACTGGTACTGCAGGTATTTTATCTTCTTATCAGCCATTTGGCAACTCCATTTCAGTCAATGTGGCTAATGGATCATCTGTTATGATTAAGGGTCGTGGTTCAGTGAACTCTACGCCTTTGCTTCCTCTCACTTCCGTTCTGCACATCTGGAGTTCACCTTTCAATTTACTGTATGTTAGCAAGATTATTCAGATTTTGCAATGCTCGGTCTCATTTTATCCTGATTATTGTGTGCTTCAGGATCTTGCGACGAGGAAGACTATTGGTAGGGGTCACGTGGAAGGAGGAGTCTACATCTTGGATGAGGTTCCTGGTCCTGTAGGTTGCTCCAGCATATCTACGTCTTATTTTGATGCTCATTGCCATCTTGGTCATCCTTCAGTGTCTAGTCTTAGCCTGTGTTCGGGCTAGTTTATTTTTGTGGCTTTTTGGCTCAAAAGCCAAAAGAAAGCCAATTGGTTTGGCTTATTAGGCTTTTTTTTACTTTTTTTAAACTTTTTTTTACATGATTTGATATCTATTTTTTTACAAAAAAGTCAAAAAGCCTAAAAGTTACTAAAAAAAGCTAGTCCAAACACAGGCTTAGAGTTTTGTGTCCCAATTTGAAGTATGTTTTCCTTTTTCATTGTGAGTCGTGTCAGTTTGCCAAGCACCTGCGTGTGCCATATTTACCCGAGAATAAATAAAAGAGCTAGTTCTCCTTTCGAGATTGTTCATTCAGATATGTGGGGTCCGTGTCCTGTGATTTCGACATTGGGCTTTCGTTATTTTGTATCTTTCGTGGATGATTATTCGAGAGTTACCTTTTTATATTTAATGAAGCACCGGTCTGAATTATGTTCCCTCTTTACATCATTCTATGCGGAAGTGAAGAATCAATTTAATACTACCATCCGATGCCTACGTAGTGACAACGGTGGAGCATACTTTTCAAATCAACTGTCAACATTTCTTACACAGCACGGTATCATTCATCAGTCATCATGCCTTGATACACCACAATAGAATGGTGTTGTAGAAAGGAAGAACCGTCACCTTCTCGAAGTGACTCGTGCCATTATGTTCCATATAAAGCTACGGAAGCAATTCTGGAGTGAAGCTGTACTTACGGCATGTTACTTCATCAATCGGATGCCGTCAACTGTTCTCTAAGGCTAGACCCCACACTCAGTCCTTTTCCTAATCGGTGCCTCTTTTCTCTTCCCCTTTGAGTCTTTGGTTGTATATGTTATGTTCGTGACACTCGATCCTCCGTTTTCAAATTAGATGCTAGAGCTTTGAAGTGTATCTTTCTTGGGTATTCCCGAACTCAGAAGGGCTATCGGTGTTATTCTCCTGATCTTGGTCGATTTATGGTGCCATGTGACGTTACCTTCGTCGAGTCCCAATCTTACTATCCGTCTTTTGTCTAGTCGAATCCTGCTCCATCTCCTATGGATGCTGATTTCTTGTTATATCGTATTACTTCAGTGCAGGCTTAAGCTCCTAGTCCAAGACCTCTACCAGATGGTGAGCCTACTCCCGCGACCTCTACCGAGTCAGTCATCCCGTCACCGGATCCCAACTCATCCTCCCCTGAGACTGTAAGCACTTCTCCTATTGCTCATCGTAAAAGTTATCGTCAATGTCGTGACAATCCTCTTTATGTGCAATCCTATAAGGGACTTTCTACTTTTACTCAGTGCTTGATTTCTACCCTAGATTCTGAGTCTCTTCCCAGGACACTACAAGAGGTGGTCACTGATTCTGGATGGCGCCGGACTATGGCAGAAGAAATGGCAGTTTTGGAATATAATCAGACTTGGGAGCTCGTTCCCCTTCCTCCCAATAAGCACGCTATTGGCTGCAAATGGGTATATACTATTAAGGTCAACCCTGATGGTTCGTTAGCTCGGTTGAAGGCTCGCTTGGTAGCCAAGGGTTACGCTCAGACTTATGGCGTGGATTACTTTGATACATTCTCGCCCGTGGCTAAGATGACGTCTGTACGCTTGCTCATTTCTTTAGCTACTACCCGCGGGTGGCTCTTGCATCAGCTCGACGTCAGGAATGCTTTCTTACATGGAGATCTACAGGAGAAAGTTTACATGGAGTAACCTCCGGGGTTTGTTGCTCAGGGGGAGAATAGGAAAATCTGTTGCCTCAAACGCTCCCTTTATGGCCTTAAACAGTCACCACGGGCTTGGTTTGGTCGATTCAGTTCGGTGGCTCAGATGTTTGGCTTACACCCATGTGGCAAAGACCCGAGTATCTTTTACTGTCGCTCGGGACATGGATTTCTTATACTAGTTGTGTATGTTGATGACATTGTGATTACCGAAGATGACACTGCTGGGATCAGTAATCTGAAGATCTTTCTACAGAGCCAGTTCCAAACCAAAGATTTGGGGGCCCTAAAGTACTTACTTGGCATGGAAGTGGCACAGAAGAAAGATGGTATCTTTCTCTCCCAACGGAAATATGTGTTTGACATCCTATCTGAGGCAGGGTTTCAGGGAAGCAGAGGCAGTGAGACTCCTATGGATCCGGGTAAAAAACGATGATAGTGAGTTGTTCTCTCATCCAGATAGATATAGACGGCTAGTGAAAAAATTGAATTATCTCACCACCATGACACGTCTAGACATTGCCTTTGCGGTAAGTGTGGTGAGTCAGTTCATAGAGTCTTTGAGAACAAATCATTGGCCAGCGATGCTTCGTATATTGAGATACTTGAAAACTAATCCTGGTAAAGGACTGGTTTTCAAGAATCATGGACACCTCAACTTGGAGTGATATTCGGATGCAGATTGGGCGGGATCTCTTAGTGATAGGCGATCGACCTTAGGATACTCTATATTTCTTGGAGGGAATCTGATTTCTTGGAGAAGTAAGAATTAGGACGTTGGAGTAAGGTCAAGTGCTGAAACTGAGTACCGAGCCATGAGATTGGCAACTACTGAGGTTATGTGGACACGATAGCTCATAGAAGAGATTGGCATGCTTATGACGGAATCTACTATGTTGTGGTGTGATAACCAGGCAGCTATGCATATCGCTAATAACTCAGTATTTCACGAGAGGACAAAGCATATTGAAGTTGACTGTCATTTTGTCCGTGAAAAGTGTTAGAATGGTATTATATCCTCGGGTCATGTGAAGATAACAGAATAACTCGCAGATATCTCTACCAAGTCATTAGTGGGCCCACGAGTTCAGTATATTTGTAACAAGTTAGGCATAATTGACATCTATGCTCCAGCTTGAGGGAGAGTGTAAGTGATATTATTAGATGTATGTTTATAATATCTCTAGATAGGCCCGTTAGCTATAAGGGCCCATTAGAATTTTGCTGTATACACCTCTGTAATTATTATATATAGTGGACCTCTCGAATTAAGAGGCTAAGCTTTCTGATAATCTATTATTCGTTCTTTACACATACCAATCATACCATCATGTTAGTTAAGATACCAGTTGTACAATCATCTATCAAGTTAGTTTCGTTTCCCTATACCAACTGGCAATATAGAGCTATAGACAAGGGAGCTCAATTTGGACTTCTACAAAAAAATTACCAAAGTCTTGGAAAAGCTTTAACCACAATTTGGGTTTGAAGAAGCTTTGAATCTCACAGCTAAGTGCTTTGGGTTTCTTTGTTCTTTCTCTCCCTCGGCTCATCATTGCCATTTTTCGTTTGAAAACTAGTGCGGTGTGAGGTTTTTATTCATGCAGTATTTCTGGGCGCCACAATGTTAGGTGCAATAGGTCTCAATCGCCACGTGATATGAGCTCCGAAAATGTCATATGGAGATAGTGCCACCGAGCTGCCCTCAACGATCCTTAACTCCAGCCTCCAAACCACGTGCTCTTCAAGTGACCCCAATTAACCACTGCCCTGCTCCCAATTCGAGTTCCAGAGAGAGCAAATGACTACCGCACGGTGGGTCAGCTGTTGTTTTTGTTCGTTGGCATTCGTACATGTGGCGCTCGTTGGGGGATAGTACTTGCATCAACCAAAGAGGGATATCTAGGGATTCAATGCTTATTGTACTCTACTTCCCTCAACCGCATCTATGTAATGCTATATCCTTAATGCTTAATTGAAAGGGAAACATTGTCCTTTCACACAACCTTGCTCTTCATTGTCTTTGTTCTATTGTACTTTATGAGCCTTCACCTTTGATCAAATGTCTATGTTGTACTAAAATGTAATTGCGAAGGAGATAAAATTACTATGAAGGAAAGATCGTAAGATGGCACACAACAAACAAGAGTTTATTGCTCGAAGTAATCTGATGTGATAGCAAAATGAGGGGTTCAAGAGGCTTGAAACCAGACAAAATAGATACGGTGATTACACCTGGGCATGTCTGCCCACTCACTAGACAATGGGATTGACTTACAGAGAATAATGCAACTTTAACGTATAAAGTATGTTTTACTTTAACAAAGGACGGCTCTTTAATAAAGAAAAAAACTAAAGCCAAAGTACACACTTTATTTAAAGGAGATGTGCATTTTGACACATATCACACTAGTACTTTCTCGTCCTTCACGCTTTCACTAGTCATAAGACGAATCTTTGGAGGTGGTGTCAATGCTAGAGCCAAGAGGATGATCTGGACAGCGATAAGAGTATTGAACTAGATTGACACGATAGCAAGGGTGATTTGTGTCAGTAAGATCATCGGAATAGCTGTTAAGGAAGGCAACAAGAGCATCTCTGATAACTTAAACATACGTTGTAGGGTATGCTTCAAGATTATGCCGCATGGCAGTGTCTTTATCCATGAGAGCAATGGGAATATAGGATGGATCAATAGAATTGAAAGTACACAAGTGAAGCCTATGGTACTGGAAAATATGAGGAATTTGATAAGTAGCAAGGCTATCATGTCCTACGTGAAAATTGGTGAAGTATTGTCCGTCAATACATCAGGTTCTTGGATATTATGTTTCACAAAACTAAAGATAATAAAGGGGTAAGAACATGGGATTTGATGACATTCATGTTGCCAGTATGGGATATTGCCAAAAAAGCATAAGCCATATATGGAGCATGAGGTATTTGCGTCTAAGACGATTGAATTAGCATTGGGTTAGGTACTGAAGAAGAGAATTTATCAAAGATAATCCCAATGCGATAAAGATCAACAAGATACGAGAGAAGAAGATACGCTTTTTTTGGAAAATAGTAAACAAACTTTGGGTTAAACTTACGGAGAGTAAGAAAAAGATGGACGGGGTGGAGAGGATGGTTGCTAAGTGGCCCAATATTTAAGTCAAAACATTTGACATAGATAAGTTGGAATTTATGAAGGAGAGAAATATTTTGGGATAGAAATACGTCTTTGAGAATTTTTATTTGAACATGATGAGGAAGGTTTAAAGGTTCGAAGCAAGAAATAATAGAAAAGATACAATGTTGGATTTTGGAATGAAGAACTCGAGTTAAAGGAGAAATGACTTTTTTCGTGTGAAACAAGTCATGAAGAGTGTTATTTGTCCCTTAATATGGCTTGACTTCAGAATTTTAATTTGAGAACCAATGTACCCATATTAGGAGTTGAACTTTAGGAAGTTTCTTCTCCTTGAATTTGAGCATGTTATGAAAGGACACGGAGTGTGTCTCAATTAGGAAATGGTGGTGAATGAGATGGAAATGAAATTTCTCAATCCTTGTGGGGTTTGCCAAAATCTTTTTATCAGTTGAATGATAATAAAGTTCTATGTATTTAAAGGCACCACTCTTATAGCCACAAAGATTCCTTTTTCCTTGATCATTTTTCTCAAGAAGAATTACTCCCCAAAAGTAATCACTAGCATAAGTTTGGAGAGCTCTTTTTCCTGTGGAAGGGATTTGGAGTGTGGAAGCTTATTAGATAATCTTTTCAATTGCTTGGATTGCTGATGTGCCCTGTTCATTCCAGGAGGAGCATTTTTCCTTAGCTAGGTGTTAGAGGGGTCTTGTACTTGGCCAAGTTTGGGCTGCAATTAGCTTTGTAATTTACAATGCCAAGACACTGTTGAACTTGTTTTATTTTTTAACTTTTCATCTGGAAACTAATCAAGTTGGAAGGCAATATGAGGTTGTACCTGATACTGGTCTTGAGAAATATGTATCCCCAGAAAATCTATTTTAGATTCTTCAATCTTCATTTTCTTTTTCAAAAACTTGATTCCATGAATTTGAAAAAGAGAGTGAAATTTCTTAAGTAAAGATGCATGAGAATTGTGAGTATCCATATATATATATCCGCCACGTAGCACCCTAGGGTCCACGATCTGCTATAAGATCCCAATCTCCTCCATGCTTGCTTCTGGGCAAGCAGCTCCACACTTGCGCACGATGCAGTCTATTGTCCCCAATACCAACATTGTATTCTAGGCTAGGAGCTGAGCCTAGGCACTCCCGCTCAAGACCGAAGGTGGCATGTGACTTGAAAGCTAGAGTGAGGGGTTTATCAGTGGAGTAGTATCCAAGGCAACTTCAGTTGACTAGTCATCGAGAGACTGGCATTAACCAAGACACCTAGAAACTTGGGAGCTCGCATCATACCTACCCACTAACCAACCAGCGGTTTGGGAGATCGTATCATACCTACACAATTGTCACCTGTAGGCGTGTGATAATCTCCATTTCTCATACTGACCACCTGAAGCTCCATGTTACAAACCCCAAGGTCTGGGATCCTATATGTATAGCAAAAAAGGAGAGAGTTCCCGTTCTCAATGATCTTGAGTATCTTGCTTGACCCTCCACCTTCAGCAACGCCTATAAAAGAGGCAATTTTGGCCCTTCAAGGATCATCATCTCAATAGACAACACAAGCTCTCCTATTTCTATACTTCCAATTGCTCTCCATTGCCAATCTCTCTCTTCAAGGTTGTCTTGAGCTCTTGCTTCCTCCAATTCTGGCGGTCCTCGGGCCACTGTGGTGCACTCAACGCTCTATCTTCCCAGACTCCAATATCCCAGTCCATCCTGGATACCTACACCTACACGAATTAATATCTGGCGAAAATAAGAGATATCATTGATATAAACCCATGCTGAGGATAAATTAGGTTCAAAGATCCTTGTCATGGCCTTTGGAAACAATGAAACCAAAAGATATAACAGTCCATTGATAATGATGACAAGAATGCAAAATCTAGTTTTGGGACTTCGTTCTGGAAAAACGCCGAGTTGCCAAATTCCTACGTTTTGATCGAATTTAGAAAATATTTTAACTTGGGGTAGGTTTGCAAAAATAACTTCCCTTCTGGGAAGTGAAAGTTTATCATCTTGTAAAAATGGTTAAGAGGCTGGTAATTAATAACCAATCTAAATTTTCTTTGGGTATGCTCAGTCTGTTTGTTGACATATTGGGCTTCACAAGCCCACTGAGATGTAGTGTGTTCAACGAATCCTTCGGTCTGTAGTTGGTGTAATTCTAAGAGAGCAGTTTATAAATGATCTAGGTGCATGCCGTGATGACTCCCTTTAGTAGGATTAATATTTTCATTCATTTTGAAAGGAAAAGAGGTGAAGAACCCTAGGTTGGTCCAAAGAGGATGGGAACATTTGGTCAGCAGTTAGAATGAGATTCAGCGCAAGAAGTCTGGATGATCGAGGTTTGGATGGTGGAAATGGATTCAAGTGCAAACAGGTTCGGCTGACTGCTCCATCGAAGGAGTAAAAACGTAGCAGTGTCATGTGTGTCACATTGCATTTCTCCTTTAAATGAAGTGTATGCTTTGGCTTTAGTCTTCTCTTTACTAGAGAGTCATTTGTTCAAGTAGAATCTACTCTGTACCTTAAAATTGCATTATTCTCTTTTAAGTTTATGTCATTGTCTGGTGAGTAGGTACACATGCCCATGTGTATTCTTTGTATCTCCTCTGTTTGGTTTTGAGCCTCTTCATCTATATAAGAAGCTCTTGAGTTTGTAATTAGATCACTACTTCCAACAATGAACTCTTGTATGTTGTGTGCCCTCTTATGATCCTCTCTTCTTAGTGATTGTTCTTCTTTGTGGCCACATTTATGGTATCAGGACCATCCTAGGATATCTTCTTCATGGCAGCTTAAAGTAATTCTTATGCCTTTCTTAAGCTTATAATCTGTCTCATTTCCTTGCTCTGAATTGTATGCTCTTTGGTTGCCACTTCCAATGGATCCTCCGCATCAGAAATTTCTTACTAACAGAACTACTTTGTTTAGATTCTTTTTAGTTAATTCATATGTAGTAAATTCTGAACGTGGGATTAGTACCCTTCAGACTTGATACTCTGATGAGGTGTTGTCTTGGTTTTAAAATCCTATAACTAGAATTGTCACATATGAATTTTTTGTTAGCCCTTGAAGTTCGAAGGAGATCCGTTTGGTATTATTATATGGTGAAAGAAAGACCCAAGAAACTTTTTAAATTTTGATAAATATGCTCACCCTACGCCACAACTTTTGGTTCATCTTCTTCATCCTTATCTTCATCATCTTTTGAGCGGCTAAATTTGGATCACCTGGATGAGTTTGAATATCTTCCAGAAGACAGTAACGTTCCTATCACAAACTTTCCTTTTCTTAACCCCCACAAGATCTTTTCCAAACCATCTTCTCATTTTGCAAAGAGAACTTTGTGCTACTTGTTTTCTGCTTTTCGACCATCTTCTGTAAAAGAGTTTGTCCAGGCTTCTTGTTTTGATCAGTGTCTATTCCAGCCACTGAGGCAAAATTACTTATTATTCTCGACTTTCCCACCGATTTACCCAGGCAAGCTCATGGGTATACTCTTCTTCACTTTGGAGCAATAAGAATTGCCTTAAACTTTTGCCTTAAACTTTTCATGGTGGCAAGGGACGACCAATTGTCTCTCAAGTTGCTTTATTGGATACAAGCTTTCTGAAGTATCAGTATGCTTGTATAACTACGGTCCAAATGATTCTCAATGCTGGAGCCATTGTTCTCTCCTTCTTTCCAAACTTCAACATGCCACCAGTGGATTCTTACCTTTTCTATGCCTTAAAGTATAAGTTTGGATGGGTGGTTCCCCTTAAATTACAACCACATATGCAACAACTCCTCGCTACCAATTGGCTTATCAGCTCCAAAACCATGCTTTGGACATGTCATTACCCACATCTTCCTATGAAGCCTTATTTTTTACAATCAACTCTCCTTACTAGGCTTTTGTGTCCATGTGCGCAAACAAATTTTCCCAGACTTGATTTTCTTAAGCTTCTACTTGAGCTGTGGGTGACCAATTATGAAAATCAACATCATTCGGTTACCAAACCCCTTCAGTCACGTGATCTGTTGTTCATCACTAAGCCTAATTGATTTGTTGAAATCTCTTTTCCCAAGGAGCAATAGGATTCTAGTTCAAAAAATTTTATTACAAAGATTTAACTTGTATGAGCCCTATATGAGGAAAATATCCCAATCGTGGCTCCCATCCTTTATTTCCTCTCTTCAGGCCAACTTATCGACTATGTTTGTTTTGTTGCCTGTAATTGTGACAACTTCCTTTATGATGAAGAGGATGGAACTATTGATGAGAATGATTTCCCTTCTAGTCCGTGCACACCTCCATCTTCTCCTAATAGGCCTCTAGATTCACAACCACAACACCCTCTTAACTTCCATATATTTCTTGAAGAAGATTTTCCTCCTTTGGAATTCGAGCAACCTAGTGAAATCTTATTAGTTCACGATCCTCCTACTGGGTTAACAAATTTGTCTCAAAATCTCGCTCCCGCGCTTCAAAGTAAGAATCTTGTAAGAATCTCGTAAGAATCTCGCTCCCACCAAGAAAGAATCTTGCTCCCAATTAAGATAAAACCTCTCAAACATATAGATTCCTAAAAAACAAAATAAAAGTGAGGAAATAAGGAAAAATCTATAGAATTAATAAGATTATAAAATATAATTAACTCAAATATATTCTAGTACTTTATATTTATATAATATTTATTTATATATACAAAAAATAATATGTATTTGATACTAATCTACAACATTTATTTTTATTTTAACATATATTGCTATTAAATAATAAAAATATTTTGTAGAATATATAAAATATATAAACGTTTCTATAGGCGCTCCCAGCATTAAATTCTTCTGTATGGCCTCCCTCCCCGCACCCGCTTTCGCTCCCACTTTGTGTAACTAAGAGTGAAATACATGCATGCCCACAAGATTGTCATTCTTACTACTAGAAATGTTAATGGTAGCATCAAATCTATTCCCAATTGGCGATCTTAAAATGCTATGGCATAATACTGAGCTCTCAAAAGAATTGAAGCCTCACAAGCCAAGCTTGACCAAAAGGTCTCATTCCTTGAACAGCTTATTGCTGATCTTGCAAAAAATTCAGTGCCTTTATTTAGAAATGCTTTATACATGGTTTTTTCTTCCGCTGCTTTCACAACAGCCATTTCTCAAAAGAAAGCCGAAATGCAACATTTGAAAGCTCAACTTCAGTCCCTACAAGCCAAAAATCAAGCCCATAAATATGCCAGAAGTGTTGATCCTTTTAACCCCATGCCAAGCTCTTATTTTCCACCTTTTCCAAGCATATCTTAGCCATTACAAACCTTTCCTTTCTTTGAAACTTGTTAAGAATAATGGGAAGCCGTGCCCTAATGGGTAAGCAAATATTCTTATTTATAATAAAATTAGGGAACCACTATTACAACCATACACCCACACTCACCGGATAATAATAATAATAATAACAATAAGTTACTAATACCCCCTTCAAGATGGAGCATATATATCTACTAAACCCAGCTTGTTACATAAATAGGATACACGTGGACCCGGTAAAGATTTAGGGAAAATATTAGCTACTTGTTCTCCAGTATGAATAGATCCAAATGTAACAACTCATTTCTGATATTCCTCACGGATAAAGTGGCAGTCAACCTCAATGTGCTTCGTTCGTTCATGAAATATTGGATTTGTGGCAATATAAATAGCAGTTGTATTATCAACCCAGAGTTTTGCAGAGTTTTCAAGGGAAAAGTGTAATTCTGTCAAAATCTGTTGAAGCCACATAATCTCAGCAGTTGCTAATGCCATAGCACAGTACTCGGCTACAGCACTAGATCGGGATACCACAGTCTGCTTCTTGCTCTTCTAGGAAATCAAATTCCCACCAACAAACACAGAGTAATCAGATGTGGATTGCCTGTCAAATGTACATCCAACCCAATCAGCATCAGAGTACCCTTTCATTCTCGTATGGTCATGATCAGAAAACTGAATTCCCTTGACTGGATTTTTGTGTAGGTACTGAAGAATACGTAACACCGCTTGCCAATGGGGAACACGGGGATCAGACAAGAACTGACTTACTACACTTACCGGATAAGCAATATCTGGACGGGTCATGGTAGTAAGATAGTTAAGCTGTCCCACTGTACGTCGATATTGTTCAGGATCCGTGAGAACCGCTCCTTTCGGCGCTAGCTTGACATTAGACTCCATAGGGGAGTCCACTCCTTTAGCATTCATATATCCTGCTCGCTCCAGAATGTCAAGAACATACTTCCGCTGAGAGATAGGCACACTTTTCGTATTCCTGGTTACTTTAATACCTAAGAAGTATTGAAATTCACAAAGATCTTTCGTTTGAAACTTAGTGCCCAGGAATGATTTAAGGGTAGCAATCCCTTCACTGTCACTTTCGGTAATAACAATGTCACCCACATAGACAACAAGTAATATGCAACGTGCTGTGGTATGTCGAAAAAAGACAGTATGATCCTTTGCTGACTACCGAAGGCCAAATTTCTGAACGACTGAGCTGAAACAGCCAAACTAGACCTAGGGAGACTGCTTCAGACCATATAATGAACGCCGTAGACGACAGACATGATTAGACTCCCTTGAACAACAAAGTCAAGCGGTTGCTCCATATAAACTTCTTCCTCCAGATCACCATGCAAAAAAGTATTTTTCATGTCCAGTTGATACAAAGGCCACTGATGGGAAACAGCCAGTGACAAGAATAGACGAACGGAAGCCATCTTTGCAACATGGGAGAAGGTATCAAAATAGTCAAGGCTATAAGTCAGAGCATAGCCCTTAGCCACTAAACGGGCTTTCAACCTCTCAAGAGTGCCATCAGAATGATGCTTGACAGCATACACCCATTTACACCCGATCGCTGTCTTTCCAGGAGGAAGGCTCACCAGGTCCCATGTATAATTAGCTTCAAGCGCATTTATCTCCCCAATTATAGCTTGACGCCAACCTGGATGAGAAGGGCACAGGTGTCTCTGGGATAGCCGGAGAAGTTGTCTTAGAAATGTTAGCCTGGGACCGAGGAACTAGAGGCGGGGCCACTGGAAAATCGGTGGAGAAGGGATACATATCAACACCAGTGGAGACAGGTGGAGTCGTTGATGTATAGAATGAAGCAGACTCAACAAACACCACATCTCGGGAGATTAGGAACTGTCGCAATTCCGGACTGTAACAACGATATCCTTTCTGTGTCTTAGGATATCTCATAAAAGCATACTTTAGGGCTCGAGCATCTAACTTGGTCACATTTGGCCTTGTATCGCGCACATAGCACACACACCCAAAAATCTTTAGTGGTAATGAAAAAGGAATCTACTGAGGAAGTAAAACCGACAAGGGTGTAGCACCATGGAGGATAGAGGACGGTAATCGATTAATAAGATAGCATGCTGTCAATACAACTTCACTCTAGAACACTTTGGGAACCTTCATTTAGAACATCAGGGCACGAGCAATTTTCAATAGATGTCTATTCTTCCTCTCAGCCACGCCATTCTGTTGTAGAGTGTCTGAACATGATGTCTGGTGAATAATTCCATAGGTGCGCAAGTAGGTACCCAACACGCCACCAATGTATTCACTCTCATTATCACTGCGCAGAATCTGAATAGTCTTTCCAAATTGAGTTTGGATTTCTTAGCAAAAATTAGTGAAAATAGTCGATAATTTAGAACGCTTCTTCATAAGATAAAGATAAGTAATTTGAGAATAGTCATCTTCAAACGTGACAAATTACCGAAATCCAAATAGAGATGTGACAAGATACAGACCCCATACATCTGAATGAACTAAAGAAAAATGAATCATGGTCCTATTATTATTCCTTGACACATAGGGCACACGCAGGTGCTTAGCAAAACGACATGACTCGCATTCTAACCGTGTAGCTTGACTGAAACTGGGACATAATTTCTCAAACTCGGCAAGGAAGGATGGCCCAACCGACAATGTATATCCAAAAGCTGAGATGACTTTCCGGAGCATGTAACATATGAAATCTCATCCATCATATACAGGCCATCCACCACTCGTCCTCTACTGATAGTAATCTTTGAAGCTAGATATTAAAAAACACAATGATCAGGAAAGAATGTTACTGAGCATTTGCAAATCTTTTGTAATACGACTCACCGATAGCAGATTAAAAGGATTAGTAGGAGTATGTAAAACATCAGAGAGGATAAGAGATGGAGATAAAGCAGTTACTCTATGTTCTTTCACCTTTAAGGTTCCTTTATTGGCAACAAGAACTCCATTATGTTTAGAGGTTAATTGATAAGACGAAAAAGTATCTGTGGAGTTGGTTATATGTGTAGATGCACCCGAGTCTATAACCCATGATCTGGGAGTAGCCATACATGCAGCTAGGCTACCTGCAACTGTAGCTGAGGGAGTGTCGGCTGTGTTCCCAATCCTCATCTGGATAAACTGATCATACTCATCCTGAGTCATATCAATAGTCTTCCTCTCAGAAGAAGAAGCAGGAACATCATAATCGGCCACTCCATTAGCCACAGAAGAAGTAGGATGCCCATGCAGCTTCCAACACGAGCTTTGTAAGTGTTCTTGCTCTCCACAATAATAGCAGGACCTGTTGTCACGTCCACCTCAGCCTCTGCCTCGTCTTCCATCACGGCCTCTGCCTCGTCCTCCATCACCACAGCCTCCATCACGACCTTTATCGCGAAAACCACCTCAACCTCCGCCCCAAAATGCACCTACGACTGTGTGATCACCCTGGTCAGCAGTTGTAATACGAGGCTCGTCTGTACTAATTGCTTTGTTCATTCTCCTGAAAATCTTGGATAAAGAAGAAATATATGACCCAGCCAAAATCCGTGAACTTGTTGAGTCAAGTTGTTGGTTCACCCCAGCTAAGAAACATACAACCAAGAACTGCATTCTTTGCTCTCTGAAAACTTCGTACTGATTGGTGAAGGGGACTAAACGATCATATTCATCTGCTAATACCTTGAATTCCGTGAAGTTGTCTGAGAAAGGTCATTCTCCCTGCTGTATTCTGAAGATACTCGGCATTACATCATATAACCGGGAGAGGTCATTAGTCGAGGCAAATGTCTCATTGAGTATGGCCCATACATCTCGAACAGTCGTGGCATTAGCCACTAGAATCTCAACGGAGGACTCCATTGAATTCAACATTTTACTTAGTAATCGGGCGTCATCTCGCTTCCATCGCTTATACTCATCAGATCCCTTCTCCGGAGGATCTTTAAACAAATGGTCTTCTTTTTTTCATATCTTCAACTGTAAACTATAAGTAATACCTTTTTCTTTCATAATACATATGTTTGTGGTCCAGTCAACTTCGAATTCACCAATCGTGTGGATAACGAAAATACATCCGTGATTCCTCATTGTCTATCAAGTCTCACTGGAAAATCCTCAACTCTTGTGGAACTTTCCTTCAACATCACAATAACTCAATGGAAAATCTCAAGGAATCATGAGGAAACAAACCAACAAATAAAAGGACGCACCCACACCTTCAATCTATATGGACCGTGAATCACACCGTCAACTCATCTCCATAAAATAAAAAATACTGCAGTAGCTTTTAGACCGTCAAACCAACAGTTGGTGAAAGACCCTCAAACTGCGAATCACACAGTCGCCGGAACAATTGCCGGTCGCCGGAAAAGTCGCCGAAAAAGCGACAGAAGGTGCTATCGGTGCTGAGCAAGGACAATCGACGCTGGAAAGTGAGAGAACAGAGGCCGTTGGTGTTGGAAATAGGTAGAACAGGGGTCATCGGCGCCGGAAAGAGAGAGCAGAGGTCGCAGGTGCAGGAAAGAGGGGAAAACAGGGTCACCGGTGCTGGAGGGAGGCTGTCGAGGGCTGTGGAAGGGTCATCGGTGGTCAATGAAGGGCGAAAGTGGTCGGTGGTGGTGTTTCGTTGGTCGTAGGTGGCTAGGGAAGGGTCGTTGGGGTTCGACGGTGGACGATGTTGGTCGTCGGCACTGGTTTGGTGGTCGGCGAGTACTGTGGCTAGGGTTTCGGCGCTGGTTTGGTTTCGTGGCTGGTGGCTGTGGCTGGAGGAGGGTGAGGGTGAGGGTTTCGTGGCTTGTGGCTGTGGCTGTGGCTGTGGCTGGTTTAGGGTTTCGTGGCTAGTGGCTGTGGTTGGTGGCTGTGGTTTAGGGTTAGGATTTGATGTAATCGCTGGTTTGATGCTAATAATAATAATAATAATAATAATAAGCTACTAGCAAAACTAATAATCCTTTCAAAGTGCCTCTTTTCTCCCTTCACAAGTTTCAAAAACAGCACCAAAACTAAGACCTCCTTCCTCTTCGCCTACTTTTGAAACTCTTGTTGTCTTTATCAATGTTACGACAAAACTCTTAGAAGAACTCTAAACTTCTAAAGAAAAATAACCTCCACACTACTTAGTTAATTCTGTCCAGGAGGAACCCTAAAGTCAGTGTCTACTTTACTCCAGGCTATGATTGATGAGTCTTTACCTACTCATGTTATAGTTACATACTTCTTCAGAAGCCTATTCAGAAATTGAATCTGATCCTCCAGAGCCCTCCTTACACCCTATGGTCATGACACATACAGACCCTTCTCACCAAACTGACCCACTTGTGGAAGAAGTTGATAATGCACCAAAAGAACACACTCCACCCTTGAATACTCCACCTCATTCTCAACCCTCCATTTTTTCAAATCTCCCTTGTCAAGGGTTTTCTTTTGCCACGGTTCCACCATCTTAATGGCAAGATAAAATTTATGAGATGCATGCTTGGCATATTTCTGAACTCCTTCAGTCAGGTGCTACCCTCGCCATAGTGTTGACAAAATTTGTTGCAAAATTTAATGAAGGACTTAAACAGTGGTGGCTTGCTTTGGTTGATTATCGCCAATTACATGCAAAACAATTACCATTGGTGCCGTTTTAAGGATTATTTATTTAGAATTTGCTAGCCAATATAAACATCATTCCATTCTTGCACGAAAAGTTATGAAGCACGGACACGTCGGAATAGGTGTTGTAGCTGTGTGAGACACGCCGGACACGTTGTGAACACGCCATTTGGCGTATCCTATTTTATTTTTTAAATTCTAGCCGGTCGCACCGAGGGACACGCAGGGACACGCGTGTCCAATTTTGGGCACACTTGAACACGCCAAGCTCGATGATAAAATAAAAATTCCTAAGAGTCTCAGTGCATAGTTTGAAAAAATACTCGGCCTCTCATCTTCACTACCCACCACGACCTTCACCAGCGAGCTCGACAACCACCGATGATCTCAGTCTCACTAGCGACAATCACCAACGACTTATTTTTCGTTCTACTTGTCTGTCTTCTTCTTCTCTTCTCTCCTCTTTATTTTTTATTTTTTGCTTCCTTCGAATCTTTCAATGATTCGACAACAATGGCCTGTTTAGTTGTTTCTTATTTTTTCTTTACCATTTTAGTTTTTTCTTTACCTTTTTAGTTATTTTTAGTTTTTATCTTTACTTTTTTTCTCCCATCTCTTTTCTAGTTGTTTTTTTTTACATTTTTGGTCTTTTTTGTATCTTTTTTTTGGAGGTAGTTTTTGGATGTTCTATTTATAAACATGAGGTAAGTATATAAATAAAAAAATATTTTTTCCCGTATCCTTGTCGTGTCCATGCCCGTGTCCCAATTTTTTAAAAATCGCCGCATCCCGTGTCCTTGTCTCATGTATGTGTCTGTGTCCATATCCGTGTCCATATTTGTGCTTCATAGATAGGAGAAGTACCTCAACATGAAGTGTTGGTCCTTTAGAAGAAGAGATCTTAGAGCACCACTATGATTGCATGTCTAAACGATTTAGATTCTCAATCATATCAATGATGTCAATCTTAAGTAGGCTTTTCTTTATTCCCTTCCCAAACTATTAGGACAAGAAACTTCCGAACTACTTCAAGTCAAAAACTTTCTTTATCCAATATGTTTTTCGGTGAGTTGTATCAAACCCTCTTTGACTGCTCTGGATAAATTATGCAACCATCAAAAATTTCTTAAGCAACTTGAAGAGCAAGGAAAAGTTACTGGTAAAGCTTGTGACCTTCGTGATCTAAAGATTAAATACAAATATAAAAAATGTCAACATGAAGTCTAAATCCTTTGGATCTTTCCCTCAGCAAAAGAAATGGAAGTATTTCAACAAGAAGAAATACAGGGGAAAGTAAATCTGATCGTTGCTAAATCTGCAAGCAAAAGGGTCACTGTTCTCAAAGACAAACTCAAGATAAGATAATTAAAATTCTATCCCAAATTGAATACCTAGATGATGCAGACTTGAATCTCTCTTTTCCATTCAGGATGAACCTTCCTCGGATATTGTTCTTTGCCTTGGCAATTGAAGAATTTGACGAAGAACGCCATTCCTTCTGAGATACTGAAGACTTTAAAGTGATGGATCCTTTCATAGATCACCAGTATTTTGAAATTCGTACTTTCGATGCCATCTTCTTTCTCAGCCCGCACCTCTGGCAAAAGTTCAAACCTCTCTTGGCAAATATGAGAAACCTATCTTTGTTATTGCCTTTTCTGACACGTGTTGCTGCCTCCATTCTTAATCCTTTCGTTCTCTCTCCTTTCCACTGGCAGTTTTGTTATTGACCTTTTTGTACTGTTAATTCTACAAGCTTTGTCATAATCTTAATCAGTAAACCCATCCTAATCCAATTGCTTTCTAGTTGTACAATAAATTCCTGGTAAAGGCCTTTTGCTCGGCTTTGATATCTTCTATTTTCTCCAAAAGTGTTTTTTGTTTTGTTTGTCTCCTACAGGTTTAATGGTTGTAATTGTGGTGATTGCCTTTATGATAAGGAGGATGAAATTTCCCTTCTAGTTCATGCACACCTTCATCTTCTTCTGACAGACCTCCATATTTAAAGCTACACACCCTTAACTGGTATATCTTTACTGAAGAAGATTTTCCTCTTTTGGAGTTCGAGTGATCCAGTGAAAATAGAAGGCATGCCCACCAGATTGTCAATCCTATTACAGGTATGCTGATAGCAGCATCAAATCTATTAGCTTGGCAGAAGCTACTCTCAATTAGCAATCTGAAAATGCTTTGGCCAAAATGCATGCCCACCAGATTGTCAATCCTATTACCAGGTATGCTGATAGCAGCATCAAATCTGTTAGCTTGGCAGAAGCTACTCTCAATTTGCAATCTGAAAAGCTCTCAAAAGAATTGAAGGCTCACGAGCCAAGCTTGACCGAAAGGTCTAGAAGATGCATGTTTAGCTGATAATAATTGTGAGATCCTATTCTTTATTATCTGATAATGGTAACAATTGTTGAAAAGTGGACCAGTGATTTTTTTTTTTTTTTTTGTAGGCAACCCAATGTAGTTGAGATAATAACGCCTTGGTGAGTTGTTCTCTCACCGTTTTTGCATGCTTAAGGCTGACTCTTGTTGTATGACGATTGAATGCTTACTTGAGTAAAAGAGCATTGTTAATGAGAAGGGCTGAAAAATTCCTTAATGAGAAAATTCTTACTCGAATCCATCTATTAAATGACCAAGAATCTTGACCGCACAATAATTAACCAAAAATTATTGATACAATCACACTTTCGTTTAAGTTGGGGAAGGGAAAATCCTTGGAATCAAAAACCTTTTTCTCTTTGTACGACTTGTGAGCTTTTTGAGTATTTAGAAACTAATGAACAACACTATGTGAGGGATTCCATTAGATCATCTTGTTTCCTATGAGTAATGAGTTCCTAGATGCAAAGTAACTGGTATCCTTCGTGGAAGACCTCCTTTTAAAGGAGAGTTGGGTCATAGAAGCGAGCTCAATCTTGAGAATACGCATGATGAACTGTTGGTGTTTTGGTGTGATATATATGAGGTATCACTTGATCAACTTGGTCCTCTTGGTGAGACATCTCTCATATCTAAAGACTAATTGGACTAGGGCCACTTTGAAGGTTGAGACAAGCAACTTTGACAATGTGTTGACCCAAGCTACCAATCCACAAGTCCGTGGTGATGCCATAGGGTGTCATGGGTTGCTCGCACATCCCACGGACCTAGTCCAACCTAAGGCATTATGTAGTTGAGGGCGCGAATCTAGAGGGTAGGGAAGCCTTAACAAGGTGTGCAACCTAGTGGGCAAGGTAGATTGCCTAGTGGCAGAGTCATGCTGCCAAGCAAACAAGGCATATTACATATTGTCGACACACTTCTGAGTAGGCAGGATGCATTGCTTAGCATATTGTCAAGTAGGGTTGTGTGCGGGTTGGGTTGGGACATTTACCACCAAACTGCCTTTAGCAGATTGATAATTTTTCAATCTGCCGACTACCTGCTTCTCCTAAAACCCGGCAACTTGGTTGAATAATTTGACAGTTTCAAATCAACAGTTTGAGCGGGTTGAAAACATGGAATGTGGAATAACATTAATGAATATATGACTATAGTCTATAACGTTTTTGCCTTTGATCCAAAAATTTTAATTTCCAAATCTCCTCAAAACCCATAAATTAATCACATGTATGATGTTAATCAAAATCATTTTTGGAAAATTATTATACAAACAATTAAATTAAGAAATTTTGTGCATTAAAAATGTGAGGTGTGTCATCCTATTAATTGTATTGAAGTTAGAGATCTATTGGGGGTGGATCAATAGTTCTTCATTTTGTGCGTATATATATATATATATATATATATATATATTGATGTGACATTTATTTAGATGTTAAAAATCAAACCCTTAAAATGAGACAATCTTGGTCTTTCATTTTATTCTATCTCCTCTCTTATATTTTTCTATGTAAAAAATTTTAAAAATATTTATTGTTATTACTTCTCCTTTTACTAATCCAATAAAAAAATAATTTAGTTTTTACTTTTATTATTATTATTTTTAATTTTCTTACCTCTATAAATTAACAAACTAATAAAGTTATGTTTTTAACTAAGTGCCTTAAAATTAGCTAATTAACTAATTATCAAATTATTGATATAATTTTTTGTTACACTTTTAAATTACTAAAATTAGATATCTATATAACAATATAGAACAACTTGATGTGACATTTATACGTGTCAAAAACCCAACCCTTAAAATGAGACAAATTTGGCATTTCATTTTGTTCTCTTCACTCTCTCATGTTCTTCTATGTAAAAAAAAATAAAAAAAATATTTATTGATATTACTTCTCATTTTACTAATTTAATAAAAAAATAATTTAGTTTTTATTTTTATTAGCTAATTAAGTAATCGAGTGCCTTTAGGCATGGATAATAACTACTATATATATATATATATATATATATATATATATATGCGAATTCAGTTGGTTTCAAAAATTTTAAAACTACAAGCCAATTCAATCCGTCATTATTTATTATTTAACCTACCTAACCCAATCTACTTATATTTGCAAACCACATGGGACGGTTTGGGTTGGTGCAGATTGGCGAGGTTGCAGTTTTATGGCAGCCCCTATTGCTCTTGAGAGAGTTGTGCAGTCAAGTTGGCATGCCATTAAAAGTGCGAGGCGAGCCAAATGGAATGAGCTCTAAGCATAGTTTTAAATAGCAGTAACGATAGTCATAACAGTAACAGTGACGGTGATACAGTTTTGGGGTGTAACGGTAGCAATACCTAGAGTAGTTTTTTTTTTTTCAATTTTTTATTATACAGAACTCACTAGAATTTAGCCGATCCGTGTCTATATTCCAAAATCACATTTAGTATGGTTCAAAATAGTTTTGGTGAATTTTGTTCACTTTATAGATATGATCTAACTAATTTTTATAATAGTTTTAAAATATATATTTTTAAAATAATACATCATTAAATATACAAATTTAACATAAAATAACCAAAATCTAAAGATTCTTAAACTTATTAGCTTACTTTGTATAGATTTTGAACAAATATTTTAAAGAATAATTTTTTGAAATTTTAAATCTTAATAATAAAATATTAATGTAACATTAAATATATGAATTTAATCAAAAAAATCCCAAGATCTAATTATTCTAACTTACTTTGCATAGATGCTGAACTGCTTTTTGAAAAATTAATTTTTTTATTTTTTTAGAATAAATTAAAAAGTAATTAAACATTAAATATTCAAATCCAATTTAGAACACCAAAAATCTAAAGATTTTACTTATCAAAAAAATTTAGAGATTTTAAACTTAGTTTGCACAGGCGTTTGAACAAATAATTTTAAAGTATTTTATAAAAATGTTTCAAAAAATAAATAAAAAGTGATACAACATATATATGAATCTAACTTAAAACCAATAAGATCTAAACATGCTAAACTTCTTTTGCATAGATTTTGAACAAATTTCAACAAAAAATAGATATTTTTGCACTTTTGAAAGTAAAAAAATACCAACAATTATGTAAATTTCACAAATCAAGTTTCATCGAAGTATGGAATTTGCGTCCAAAAATGATTTCAATTGATTCACATACCAAAAAGCCGATATAGCTTCCGTAACAGTTGTAGCAGTACCGTAACGGGCCTTTATGGCCTTTACAGTGCTGTAACGACTTTTACAGCAATCGTAACGACTTTTATGCATGGGATTTTTCGTCACACCGCTAAATCGACCGTAACGGAAATGGGGAGGCACCGAAACCTATACGTAATGGTAAAGGCTGATTTTTATTACTATAGCTGGAAGTGGGATGCCGGGTGAGTAGAGCTATGCAGTGGAGTCGTTTGAGTAGATCCAAGCTAGTGGATTGCTCTGATTAGATCTGACCGAGTAGATGTACTATAGCAAAGTCACGGTTCAAGTCATGGATGAGGTGCTTTGAGATGACACGACTCGCCATATGAGAGATCCATATTGATGTAATTGTACCTACAACGGCCAACCCCCTTTTGTTGATGCTTTGGAGTCATGTGCTGTCCGCTCTCCCTCTATTTGTCTCTGCAAATTTTTCTGTTTGGTGGTAGGGTGAATAAATTTAGGGTGAATAAGAGTTGATAGGTTGCATCCAATGCACAAGGCTCTTATGGCTAATAGAACCTGCTTTATACACAAGAACCGTATGACTGCAAGTTCAGTACAACTTAAAAAATGAAGCAAAATACTAGTGTAAAGGAGATATAAAAGGTCGCTCGATGTCCGAAAAAGCATCCATTCAGGTATGCAAATTGTACAGTGAAATTAAAGCGAAGTATAGAGTGTAGTTAATGTAACCACCTAGATAGAGGTCATGCTTTACATATTACCATTACTTATAGTTCACTTCCTCTATGTTCTGGACTGCTAAACCTTCATTTTGTGGATTAGCCCCATTGGTATTTTTCCAATGTTATGTCCTTTGTATTTATGATGTTCTGTTTGTTTAGCTTTGGGACTACAATTTCTTTCACTAGACAGGAGCTCTTCCATTGCCTGAGAAATCCATGTCCTCCCGTTCTTTCGTACCAAATATGAGACCTTGCGTTGGTGCTTCAAATATTTTAGATGATGTTTTCTCTGCAGGAATCCTTTTACTCACTGTCTCGCTGTCGAGAGGAGGAAAGTTCTGAGGCTCTACAGTGCCACTTTTTTATTGCTTCCATTGCTTTTGCTGATATGTGATTTCATATGCATGTTCTTTATTTTGTTATTAAGCTGGTTGCCTCTTTAAATTAAAATGCTTTTGTTCTACATATGATTGAGTTCTTACCCATCTTAATTGTTTTGTATTCTTCTAGTGGTGTTGATCGATTCAAGAGACAGTTTGCCCATCTTGAGGAGCATTATGGTAAAGGTGAAAGGAGTTCTCCACTCCAAAGGCAGCATGCTTCATTGCCTAGGTAAGGCGTTGGATATAGATGTGCAATTTCTTACTAGTATATTGATTGGCTTTTGTAGTTTACAAAATTTGTTCTTCTGATCTCCATTTGTTGCCAGATTATCTCTCTCTCTCTCTCCTTGTGTGTGTGTGTGTAGAAAATGCTAACAACAGTCCAGTGGACAGTTGACAATGGATAATAATGCATAGATATATATGCAAAGTGTATTAATATCCGTAAAAGTGGTAAGCCACATCTCCATAAGTGTATTGATATTGAAGATTTTTGTCCTCATTAAACTATTTATTAGCCATTGCCCAGTGGGGGATGGTTGGCAGGCCAGTATATATTATATATGAATATATATTATTCTAATATCTGTTTTTTTCAACTATTTTCCTGTCAAATCAAGAAGATTTCTGTGTTTGGCAAATCAGATTTGTACAGTTCTGATTGTTTGCATATTTGTGTGACCTCAGAAGCCTCTGGTTTCACTAGTTGGATGTTCTATTTATATGTTCCATTCTCTTTCATTCTTCAGAGAACGGGTTTTTGCACCCAAGGATGAAACTATATCACAGAATAATGATTTTGAAAAGCGAACAGCAGCATCTGTTGCTACCACTCTTCAGAGCCCTCCCAAGCAATCTGAAGGATCAGAAAATGCAAATACAAATGCCCAAAATGGAGCAAGCAAGCCAAACGGCAGTGCTCGTAGCCTATTAAAGAGTGCTAGTATTAGTGCCTCCAAGTGTGTAGTCGTCAAAGGTAGAAAAGATTCAGAGGTACTCACCTGCATCAAATGTTTGCTACTGTGTGTTCATTTTTTGAGCATCATTATTTGAAATTGATATGTGAATGTTAATTGATGAAAGACACATCCCGACAAATAAGAATGTAATATAGAATAACAAATCATAGTGTACTGTAGAAATTGACCATCATTTTCTCTGGGAAGGTAATGCTTCGTTGCAATTAAATGTTTTTAACATGTATCATTAGAATCAAATCTTTATGGTTTGGCTGACATTGAAATTAAGTTCATTCTGTCTGTCATAGCAACTGAAAGTTTGTGCCGTAGTAGGTAGGGCTTTAGTAAATTGCTTTCGCTTTGATTTCTTTTTTACTTTTACCTTCTTTTCTTTTGGGTTTCATGGGTGTTCTCAGCAAACAGAACTTTTTGCAAAAACAGAGAGGACTTGGAATGCAGTTCCTCTTTCCTTGCTGGTGTCTTTGACAGAGAACGATAGGCCTTCTGAAGGCACAGATTTTCTTGGTTGCTTTGAACAGTTGATTCTTTCAAGTTTTTGTTTACACGGGGAGAAAGAGTGTGGAACTTTTTCTCTGGAGGGTTCTTTTGATTTTGTGTAAAAACTGTGTAAGAGCTTTTCTATGCACCTGGTGTACACGGGTGTCATCCTTTTGCTGTCTTTTTATCTACTCATGAAAAGAAAACCAAAATCTACAACACAAAAACAAAGAAAGCAATAAAGGACCAGAAAAAGAAAAATACAGGACTGTCTCCTTTTCAGAAAGCAATAAAGGACCAGAAAAAGAAAAATACAGGACTCTCCTTTTCATTTTTCCAGGGCACATAGCTATGCAAATGTACTATTCAATAGCTATTCTTTTGGGTGCTAGTTCATTTTGTTGGTTTCGATTAAGCTTTATTTGTTTCATTATTAATTTTTTGATTATGTCACTATTTGTCCATTTGTTACAGGAAGAGCCAATTGCAGAGCATGAGGAGGTTGATGGGTTGACGCAGAAAGTAGCTGCCCTCTATACATAAATTCAAACTCTACTCTAGCAACACGAATAGAGTCAGATGCCTTAATTTAATGCCCTGCTCCGATTTCCCCGCCATCTGTTCAGTGGAGGTTCGTGATAAATTTCGTTTCTTCGTTTCAGGTAGATAGAAGCTAATGGTACGACTCTTACTGTTGTTACCATTTGTTTGTGTGATTAACAATACTAGGAAGAAGAAATGCTCTCGAATGATTTCGTTCATGTTTTGGAGATGCCAAATCCCTGTATTTAATCAAATCGATCACTGAATTGATATAATGAGAACAGAATTGCCTTTTCTATAACTTTGTTAAAATTCCATTTGACCCATTTTCATGTTTCTGATAGCATACACCTATTGATTTCCAGAAAGATTTGCTTTTGATTCCTTTTTGCACCAAAAATGGGCAATGCCTTGAAGATGACAACATGATCTGTAATTCTCACTCAGAGAAAGCTTGCTTCCCTATATGTATGATCTACCTTTTCTTCGAGTGTTCGACGTCTGTTTAGTATTATTTTTCCTTTTCTTAGAGCATCACCACTTCAGAGAGCACTGAATTGGCTCCCTATTTGTGGGGAGCGAGTGTTTTTTAAAGAGCATGGGGAGTGATACTTCCGACCATTGTTTTACTTGTCGATGGTAATCATTGAATAGTTGTATATTATGCAAAAAAAAAATAAATTGTACTAGTATGTGTAATAAGTAAAAAATTGTGTGCATTTAGATAAAAAAATTGTATAGATAAAATAAAACTCTTGTCCCTCACAAAGAAAAATTATTTTTATTATTATTTTTGTATATTAAAAATTAATTTTAAAAAATTATGACTCCCTAAATAAGGGAGTATGGTTGAGTTCTAAATAAAAGTGGCTCACTAAAGTAGCTTTTAGCTATTTTTAGAGAGCTACTTCCGTAAATTTTAGGGAGGCCCATTGGAGGCACAATATCTTAGTAGATGCAATGTTTGGAATGACGCTTTGGGTGTTATTTAGATCCTGTTTAGAATGCCTTAAAAATCAAGTTTTTATGCTTTTTCATTTTTAATTTTTGAAAAAAAGGAAGATTAAGAAGTCAGATTGTTTGGGATAATATGACTTTTTGGGTTTTAAGATTGTTTGCAATAAATTTTTATTTTTATCTTTTACTTTTTTGTTGAAATTATCTAATATGCTCTCTCTCTCTCTCTCTCTCTCTCTCTCTCTCTACTTTTAAGCTTTTTAAGCTGGTTCGGAATGATATTTTAGCTTTTTGATTTTTGGAAAGAGTGGTTGATGATTTTTTTTATAGTCATTTTATTTCATAAAATAAAAAAATTAGATTATTTGTGATGTGAATAGTTAATTTTTAAGAGAAAGGAAATAAAAGTGTAGGAAAAATGTGAAGATGCTTTTTTATTATACCAACTAGTTTTGTTTAAAGTGGTCTTTCAAGGAAAAAAAAATGCTCTTTTTAGATTGGCCAAACAGGCTCACTGAAATATGGATAGTGTATTTGGAAAGGTGATTCCAGTCCTTTGGGTCTTAGCTTATGAGATTCGGCGCCTCTCTATTTCTGGTGGGATCTTCTGAGCACAAATATAAATTGTTTGGGGTAATTTTTTTGTAGTAATTTTTTTATTTTTAGTTTTTTGTTTTTTATTGAAATGATTAAAATATTTTTATTTTTAATTTTAAGTTATAGTGTTTAGAATATTAGCACAATTGTTTTTGTTTTTGTCAATAGAGTTAATTTTTTTGTTTAAGGATATTATAGTAATTTTGTTTGAAAAAAAGTTATGGTATTTGGGATAAGACAGGTGGATGGACCCCACAAGTAATGGTGAGGTTTGAAAATATATTATTTTTTGGTACAGCTGTCATATAGTAAAAGAATACCTGCCGACAAAGAAAAAAAAAATAGTAAAAAAAAAAATAAATAGTGTAAAATTGTAAATGTGGGTCCCACTGTACATTTGAATTGCAAATGGAATGCTTTCCGAATACGCTATCCCTTGTTAGTATTAAATATGTTTTGTCAGAAACACATTGACGATGAAAATATTCTCGTGAAGTGGGACAATTATTTCAATAATTTTCTTTTGTGGTATTTTACTTTTTCCTTCTTCTTTTCTTTGTTACTGTTGTTGATTGTATTAGCATACAATTTTGTACTGCTTAAAAAATTATTTCGGGAATTATGGGTAGTTTATTCAAATGTGTGTAGATCGTTACTTGACGTGGCAAGTAAGATTGTGAGAAGAGAGCCGACGGTCAGTTTCGACGAAATTTGTTCCAGCGTGCGAGAAAGAGAGAGTTAATATCAAAGCTAAGGTGCTTGAACAGAAGGATTAGTAGAAGTAAGAGGAATTCTAGATATATCAGAATAAATGATTTAGAGTGTTTCATTAAAAATGAATAGAGCGGCTAGTACTCAGTATCGTATCCCCTTGGTTATCAAATAACGAGAAATCTAAGACGTAGTGGATTTAAGTGTAATTACCGTAGACGTGCTCCGTTTCGTCCTTATTATGTCCGCAGGCATTATGTGCAGAATATTTCTAAATATATTAAAAGGACTAATATGAGTGCCAAGAAGCTGTAAGTATATAATGAACATATGAAGGTGATATTTTTTAATAACAGAGGTGTGTTGAGGTTGCTTAATGGGATTGATTTGGGAAATAAAAGGTCTGATCGTCAATTAGACAAAATTGTGGGGAAGGGGATAAAATTAATTAGGAATGTGTTTCTAGAGACAAATGAAAAGAAGGAAGACGCTGTACAGCACGCGCTATTGTTTATTATAAGTGACAATTCCCTATCAGATGTTGTTCTAATAATGGACAAGATATTTATTGGTGTAGGTGAGGGTAATTTGGAAATTTAGATAGTTTACCTGGATTAGTCCAATAGGTTCTGGATGCTGAAGAAATTAAAGTATAAGCTTATCGATGGAAATGATAGAATAAGTTTGGCATGGAATAGAGGTTGTAGATCGCTTATATCCTATTGATGTGTGAACAGACTACAAAGACACGTTGTTAGAAAACGTAACAAATACTCAAAAAGAGACTCTATACTTAGTAGCAGTTACTGTTAGTTTTAAATAGTGTAAATATACCTTAAGATATCATGTGTATTTTAAAACTGTTTCGTTTACTTTTTTTATGGAATATTTTAACCTCTCTTTGTTATCTGTAATGTTCAGGTTAATAGAGGTGAGCGATATAAAAACCAGTGTGGTAGAAGGTGTACCAGCCAGTAATTTCACTTCAATAGAACTTGTATTGCTTAATTTGTTTTATCAATTGAGATTGAGATATGGTTATAAGAGTATAAATGTGGATAAAATATTAGTATAATATTCACCATTATGTGCTCCCAACACCAGTGGGCTGGTCAGAGTAAATGTGTATGATCGGAGGTTAGATGGTAATGAAAGTCTGCAGGCTTATTTTGTATTTTTTGTAGATTGTCGGTGTGAGTTAATTTATTGTGGGATTGAATATTATTCTATTAATGATGGACAGGTCTCGTGGATGGTTAAGTATCATCTGGAAGAATCTAATATTAAAAGAGGTGTTACTTATTGTAAAATAAATGGGTATTTAAAGTATTCTATAAGTGAGATGCCGGAAGATACTGTAATGAGATCACCGTCTATTAATGTGATGTTAAAAAAATACAGTAGAGAACATGTTGATGTGTGGCACTGTGCCCCTAGTAGTACTATTCCAATTCTTTCTTGGTCAATGTCTATGTTTTTACTGGAGAGGAGGAATAATTTTTTGATTAGAAATTTTGGAGAATGTGGATCAGTTATAGATGAACGTAGAGCTCGTCCCAGTGTGCCTGATATTGATATTCGCAGAGGTAGAGTCGGTATTACGGAGCTGGATCTTAGATCGTCTGTTTATGAGATTGGAGTCAAGAAAGATGAAGTTAAGAGAAAATGTTCTGTTATCATGGAGTCACGGACCTTCAGAAACTTTCTAATATATTAAGAAATGTAATAATAAGTGTTAAAAATAGTGATTAAAATAAAAAAGTAATTACAGATGATAAGAAAAATATTGTAAGTAAGTGAGATTGTTCATATATTTTATTTTCACATGTAACAATTTACAGTTAATAGTTAACATTTAATAAAGTTTAATAGAATTTTTCATTAATAAATTCATAAATTACATTAGATTCTGCTCATTCTTTAATGAGTGGTTCAAAATTAAAAGATGAAAAAAAAAAGTTATTTTCTAAAATCAAACCGTGTATCTTAAAATTTGGCTTTTTGCAAAAAAGTCAGCTTAAAAAGTAGCCCAAACATGCCCTGACTCATGAAATAAGTGATTAGTGTTTGGTATAACTCAATTTATGATTTTATATATTATAATTAAAAATATAAATATAATTTCAAGTAAAAGTTGCAAATTAGTTGTTATGGTTCTATATTTATGACTTCAAAGAGCAAAATTGTGGTTGTTGATTTAGAAGTAAAAATAAAAAATTATAAGAATATCTATTTAGATTTTTTTAATTTTTTACTGAATTATGAGTTAAAAACTAAGTATAATTTTTAAAAAACACGGGTTGAAAGCGCTCATTTTTTTAATGCTAAACGCAAAAACTATTTAAAAAACCTAAATAGTAAAAAAACCAAAATAGTTAACGGAAATTAAAAAAATTCATAATGACGTTAAAGTTTTGTAGAAGGTTGATTTTAAATTTCTGGAGTGATTCTATTAACGCATTGATAAATTTCTTTTTCCATCTACATTTTTTTAAAATACCCTTTTTTATCATCTTCAACTTTTAACTCTCAGCCCATCAGTTGTCATCGTCCCCATTGCCACTGCTCGTATCCCCATGTGACGTTTGAAGAGTAAATTTTTTTGACATAACACCTTAATAGGATTCAAACCTTACATGAAATTAAAAAATAAAAAATAATTATATTTTAATACAAAATTAAAAATAACACGACTCAATAACACGTTTAATAAATATGTTGAATTAGTATTGAACCCGTAAAATCAAAAAATAATCTATCAAGCTCGTTTAATTTTTATGTTAACTCTAAACATGATACGAACCTGAAAACTCATTAAAAACACACACACACACATATATATATATAAAACCCGGTTATATACAAATTATGTTATGCACTGTAGGAAAAAAATTAAAAGTTTAGGAGAAAAAATAGAAAAATTAAAAATATGGAGTTTTGGCAAACTTGTTACTGTTATGTTGGTGTTTTTGTAATTAATTTTGTAATTTTTTTTTCATCAACTGTTTGAATTTTTGAATTTTTTAAGCATGAACTCATATCTTTTTTCTATCGAATTATTTAAAAACTTTTTACATATTATTTGGAGCTTTTTATTTATTATAAATTAATAATTTTATTATTGAAATATGTATAAAATTAAAAATAAATTATTAGACATGTTATAAATAGGTTAACCCGTTTATAAGCAGGTAGCGTTAATGTTAAAAAAAGTAACATATTTAATTAAATAAGTAATACTAGCGTTGAAAAAATTATAACACAGAACTGATATAATACAACATAAATACGACACGACATGACCCTTAACCGTATGTCGATCTTGTTATCCCACCTCCCCTGATCTGCCTCTCCCCACCTTCAACGCCCTTCACTGCCACTCGCGCATTGCCTCTTTCCTCTTTCACTCCTCACATGCAATCTCTTCCTCACCCCCTCCACTTTCTATGAAAAAACAGAAAATCCTAGATTTAGGGCTTTGAGCTTTAGTTTTGAACTGAAAAACCGTGTATGTAAAACTTTATATCTGAGGAGAGGGGGAAGGATGATGGAGAACAGAGGAGGGGAGGAACCAATGATGGCAGAGGGGAAGACGGAAAGAGACGGAGAGGGAGAAGTGTATCTCCAATGGTGCTCTTCAAAATTTGTCAAAGTGGTTCTCTCAAATAGCTAAAAATTATATTAAAAAATCACCTTTTTAGTTATGACTCCCACTATACTACTCCCTGTTTTAGAGAGTAATGATTTTCCTTTTCAATTTTTAAATTTTAAAATCATTTTTTTTGAGCTGTAATATTTTAACGGACATATTCAATGGTCATTTTGTAATGGCTACCTTTGCTCGAAAAAATAAATTTAATATCCATCTATAAACATGCACATTTCTTCTATCATTTTTACCTATCATAACGACATTTTTTTGTCTCTTAGTTATTTTCACTATAGCTCATGGTTGATCCCTATTGTTTGCTTGGTATTGTTCTTCAACAGGATGACTGATGGCTTATTTGAAATGTTTAAGAAGAGCATTTCACCAATCTAGCGGAAAAGAGCAAGTCATTATCATTCCATTTCAAGTCATAGGATTAACTGTTGTAGAGTTAAGGTCATGAAAAACTTTATCACAACTTGTTTTCTGAATATGTATTACTTAACTATTTCGGAGGAGATTTCAAATGAATTGTCTTCTTTTTATCCTAATTCAATATGCAATATAAGATTCGAATAGAAGGGAATGCTTGTAGTGTTCTCGATTTGCCTTTTCTTTAGAAAATAATAGTTGCATCAAGAAGAAGAAGAAGAAGAAGAACAAGAAGAAGGGGAGAATCCATACAATAAAGTCAAGTCCACCATCGTCCAACCTAGAAATCCAATCTCTAAGGTAAGAAACTCTTGAAACTCCTCTAACTTCACTCAAATCATAATCTCCTACCACCATTCGTAAATGATTAAATAAAAAATACAAATAAGAGTTAGTTAAAAATGAGCTAGAAATGGAACTAGAAGTTGTTGGAATTTGATTTGAAATTTGTGTGTGAAAGATGAATACGTAATTCATGATCTTTTTATTTTGTGAGTTTGCTGAAATTTGTATATTATGTGTTTAGTATGATCCATGCCAAGAAATGTGAAATTCATGTAATGCACGAGGTGTAGAGACCATATTATTGAACTTTAGGTTCAGTTCCAAATTTTTAGATTTCCAAACCCAACTTTGAATAATTTTAGTAAATTCCAAAAAAATCTTCTAGTATCAAACTTTATATCCAGAGTTAAAAATTTGTATTATCTTTCATATAAAATTTATTTAGAGTGATTTAGACGGATACATTTTGAGACAAAATTTTTCTCAAAACGTTGCAATTTCTGTCATCCTTCCTTCTGTTATAGAGGCCAAAATCTTATTTTGATCTTAAAGTGATTTCTTCATGAAAGTTATTCCTTGCACGTTTTTACAGTTGCCTACCAAAAATAAAGAAATTTTTTTATCACTGTTTAACGTACGAAACCTATTTTCAAAGTCATTGAACCGAAACTGTCTCACTGGACAGATTCAATACTACTTTCTTGGAGAAGTTATTTTACCTATTTTTACTGATTATTTAACAATATGTTCTTCATGAAAAAGTTATAAGACTATCTAATTTAGATTCTGTTCAAAATTCATAATTAATGGAGTTGTTTTAATCCCCAATGGAATTTATTTCTAACTAATTCTGAATCTGAAGTTCTCAGAACCTTTTTGTGTAATGCACTTTTGACTAACTTTCTTAGGAGAGTCAAAACACCTATTTCCTTTGAATTCATGACTTGGTGTTTTTCATAACAAATTTAAGGGACTTCAAAATTTAACTCATATCAAAAAATCAGAATGTTTAGAGTTCATTTGATTCTTCAAATATATTTTTCTTTAACAGATAAATAATCTGGATTTATAGAATCTGCTTTTAAGCATATTCGAGTCTCTATTTTGTGGGGCTTATCACCAATTTTTGTTGAGTTAATGAAAAAGTGTTCTTTATGAAAGTTTTAGAGGACCACTTGATTTAAATCATGTCCAAAGATCATAATTTATTTTGATGATTTGATAGCCTAAAAGTATTTTACACTTTCTGTTGATTAAATTTGGAAATTTAGAATAAAGTTGAAGTTGGGGTGACCAAAGTATATAAACATATTGTATGAGAGTTTGGAGTTGTGACATGCTTTGTGTGAATTATTCCTTGTGGGTCATGTGTATGATTCTATGAACGAGAATCATGCCTATCATGAACATTCAATTATAATTTATGTCATAAAATGACATGGAAGAATGCATATGATGTATTAAAGTTGTGCTCTAGGCATCAAGGTATTGTACCTTTGACATGAGCATAGCGGGTGCATGTCTCTTGAGTCATGGTTGACCTTGTTAGGAGCGTTCCCGTTGTATAAAATCTTTTTGGGGTATATCCCCGGCAGACACCTTTGGTGTGTCCCTGGTGTGGTTAAATATTTAGGGTAAATACCTGCCAGACACCGTGGGTAATGGTTGAGGTACTAATAGTTAATTGAGGTGATATGTTGTATAAATTAAGGAGTTTTAGAATTAACTTGGGCTTTACTAGCTCCTCAATAAAAGACCAGAAATTTGTGCAAAAATGAGTTTCTATTTCCCTTGGGTTAATCACCATAAAAGAGACGGAGGTGCTCTTATTCTTCGGTGTGACTGTAAATGGTGCAATTGTGTGATAATTAGTTATTTACTAAAATGATAATGATTGAGTTAAAGGAATGTGGTTGTTTTAAAATTATGGAAAGAATTAGATCATATGAGTTGGGGGTGTTGATATAAAATTGCTTGTTGCATATCGAACATTATTCATGTTGGTTTGTTTAGAATCCTATTGATCCCGGCACATGTTTAAATCAGATTTTTTTTAGGTATCGATGATGAGAATATGGTTTAGAAGGATCAAGTATGTTTTGAGTCTATTTTGGTTGTATTGGAAAGAATTTGCCTTTATCTATATTTTATGAATTGGTGGGAACATGTATTTATATTTTGAACCGTTGATATCACAAACTCTTGGGTTGTAAGGCCAAGATCTTCTTATGTTTTGGATGAGTATGAATGTTATAGAGTCATCGCGGGAGGTTTTTGGATGTGAATTTTGATATATTCTATTGTGTGGGATGAATGTAAAACACAAATTCTCCTCTTTAAAGTGTTTTGAACCTCTTTTCTCATCAATTCCAATGTCTTCCCAAGGTTCTTATTTGCCCCTTTTACCTAAAATTGGTTTGAATAACTATTGGAGCTTCAACAATCTCAAAAGGGAAAAACATCACTCAGGGCCAGACTAATCGAGCGGTCTTTGTGGGGGCCTCGGCTTCTCTATTGCAAGTTTGGGGTGCTGCGAATAGCAGCAGATAGCTCGAGCGGTCTGCCTGTGTGGCCAAATTTTGTGTTTTCAAACTCTCACTCACATTTTAAATTGAAGTCTTGAAAGTCTATTTTTTTCTATTATTCTAACCTTCAATGGAATTTTTTTTTAAAATAAAAAATAAGTTTTGATTAAAAAGGCGAGGGTAAAACGGGTTTCTCAAACTCTCTTCTACCCATCTTTTGGCTCTTCTTGTTTTGAGTTTGGGGTGTGATAGTGCTTGTGGCTGTTGTAGATAAATCAAGGTATAGAACAAAAAAAAAAGAGAAATCGTAACAAATGTGTTGGGTGTTTGCTCTAAAGACATGTAATTTATACATGTGTTGTCTGGTTGGGAAGGTTCTGCATCAAATTCTAGAATTCTTAGAGATGCAATCACAAGGGAAAATAGTTTAAAAATTCCAACGAGTAAGCTCTATAAATACATATACACTTAACAAAAGGTGTAATTCAACATATTCATCCACAATCTAACCTTATGCAAATTTTATACTATTAGTATTATCTTGTAGGTGCTGGGTACACAAACAGAAAAGAGTTCTTAGCACCTTATAGAGGTCAGCCTTACCATCTCTCTTGGTGCCCCTACTACTCCTCAAGAGTACTTCAACATGAAAAACACATTAAATCGCAATGTTATTGAGAGATGCTTCGGGTGGCTTAAGATTAGGTGGGCCATTTTCAGGATAGCTTCATATTGCCAATTAAAACCCAAGGTCGCATCATTGCGGCATGCTGCCGTCTTTAGAACCTAACTTTAATGAAGCAACTACTAATGAACCTGCTTTGGCTGCTGATTTCATTGAAGTTGGTGAGCCATCGGATCACTGGAGGGATGATTTGGTGAGCCAAATGTTTAACGAGTGGCAAACAAGTCGAGGAGTGACCAATTAATGTTTTCAATTTGTAATCGTTGGCGTTGTTACAAAAATAGTGTTATGTTCTATGAACCACTTATTTCATGCACTTACTTTCATGTAATTCATCTTATTCGAATATTATGCAATTCATCTTCATTTTGTGGGATTTTAATTAAATGCGACTTCATTGTTTACTGTTGTGTTCATTCCATCCAATTTGTGAGTATGACTACGAAAAGAACATGCAAATTATCTCGTAGGTTTTGGACCGAATGGGAGGAGGATGTCCTCATCAGTTATATGATAGAACTGTTCAATGATAGTAAGTGGAAACTTGATAACTATAGTTCAATAGAGGATTTTTTGGTGAATGCGATCGGAGGATAAAATAGGTACTTTCAAGTACGGATTTGAGAGCAGCTCCCCACATTGAGTCAAAGATCAAGATGTGGAGAAAACAATACAATCTTCTATCTAATATGTTGAAGCTTAGTGAATTTGGTTGGGATAACACCGACAAAATCATAACAGTTGATAGCGATAACATGTGGGAAGCATATGTTCGGGTACTGATAATGACATATACTTATTTTAGTTATAGGCAATAATATATCAAAAGTTTAAAATTATGAATAATGAATTATTGTGTAGAGAGTGTTAGATGCAAAAGGAATGAAGAACAAATCATTCCATTACTACGACTCGTGGTTGATATTATTTGGAAAGGATAGGACTATGGGGGAATATGCTGAAAGCCCTGCGGATGCAATGGTCAATCTTGAGAAGGAGGAAGGAATTGGAGATGAATCCCCATCATTAACATTTAATGTAGTTGACATGAATTTTTCAATGTCAGCTGCTATAGCACATACCTCAACAGCCCATGCTACTTCGACTATTAGTCTGAAAAAAAAGCCAAGAGTTGATGAGGGGATAAGCAAGGGACTTTTTGAAATTGCAGAAACTTTTGAAAAATTCTATGAAGCATCTAACAATAGGATGGCTGAAATCGCACATAAGATCGGATATGAATAAGACCTTTCCTAATGAAGGCGACATGTCAATGATGAGCTGCGTCAACTCCCAATTGATAGCAACCAATTGTTGAAGACAGTCTCAATGATTGTCCAAGATGCTGAGTGGGTTGACTTCTTCTTCAGTCTGTCTGAGGATGAAAAGTTGGAATGGGTATGTCTATTATTGGGAGGTTTGCATTTGACAAACTAATGTGTTGTAAGGCCCTTTTGTGGTTACTAAACTTATTTCTTGACATTGTATTTTGTATGTATTCCCGTTAAGATTGTGCATTTGTAAAAGGCTTACATAGTGCATTAGTTAGGTATGTTATCACTACTGTGGTATATTTTGTAAATGCCTATATTGCACATTAGTTATGCATATTCCCACTACTTTGCCAAATTTTGTAAATGCCTATGTTGTTCATTGGTTATGCATCTTCTCAGTAAAGTGATGTATTTTGTAAAAGGCAATGCTGTCTATTAGTTGTGCAGTCCTATGATATTCCGCCTCTTGTTAGGTTTCATTTGAACATCTTATCATTCATTATGGTCCCTAGATGTTTGATTTTGATTATTATTTTTATCAAGATGTATTGTGCTTGTATATTGTGGTTTTTGCTTGATTTTTGACAAATGTGTTACTAGGTGTGGTGTATCTGTCATTTGGTATTAGAATTGTTGGCTGTCTTTCTCATTTGGGGGCAGTCTTTATTGTAGGAATGGCAAGTAGGCAAATGTATTATGTTGCATTTATGGGGAAGAATACTAGATTTTATAACAACTGGGCAGATTCCTCCAAGTGTTCGGATATATGCATGTTGTTTACAAGACATGGGAAGAAGCTCGTCATGCTTTGATGCAGTGGACACACACAATTGGGTTAGATGAAGTAGAAATTCCATTGTCGTCACCACCAAGTTATCCATTACTGCTGTCAGCTGAGTTCGAGGAAGGAGTATGAGGAAGCTCTATGTCCACAAAATTGGCTGCTTGTGGACTGTCATAGTTGCATTTGAATGCAATTTACTTCTTTCTTGGTGGTGCTATCGTTGTAGTGCTTTAGTGTCTTGTTAGGCTCTTATTTTCGTAGTTATGCAAGTTATTTCGAATGACCATTGCTTTTGTTGTCCTTTTAGAATACTAACTTTATGTGTGGGATGAATGTTGCTTTAGAACTTGCATAGTTCAGCTTGCCTTGTTTTGTGGAGATAAACAATGAATTCTGGTATATAACTTTTTGTGGTGTATTGCACTAATCGGTGGCAACATTGCTTGATTTTATTTTTTACACAAAATTTCATTTTCATATACATCCGTTACCGGGTTTGTTATTAGTAGCATGATCGGGCATTTTTGATATCCAAATGGTGAAAATTGGAAATGCAAGGGTCTGCGTCAAAATGGAAAAAATTGGAGTGTCATCCTCTATTTTCTTTTCCCAATTTTCCATTCTTCTAATATTTCTTCCTTGCCAATCAAAAAGAAATACCCAAAAAAAATGTAAGGCTCTATTATGACAAATCCAATTCAACAGCAACGGATTTGAGAAATCCAAACACTATTTATATTAGTAATTTAGTAGAAGGGCAATCTTAAAAATGAATAAATAAAATTCTATTTTACATTATTGAATTCCACCCAAAATAAACATGAGTTTGTATAATCCATTAAACTATCTTACCCAAATCAAATACAAAAAAATTAATCCTACGTCATTATTAATCCCATTTCATTCTTAATCCTCAAATTAATTCCACTCAATATATATCGGTTATCAAACAGGGTAAGAGTTCAACCTTTCCATCTCTAGTATGACTAGGTAGAGTTGAGCCATTGTATTGATACTTCCACTATCCAAAATCAAGAATTCAATTCCCTCCTAGGGTGATTACTTAGGATCATTGTGATCTTGTATCTAGCTCGACCAATCGAGAGTTTTGACCAAACACTCCTAACATAACGATATAGCATTGAACACTTGAGATGACAACTCTTCTTGGCATGACCAGCCAAGGCCAAGAATTGAACTTTTATCCTATTATAGCGCCACTTAGGGTCAAGAGTCTTGACTTACATCTCCAAGTTATGACTAGATAAATTGATGATAGGATTTGACTTCCGTTACTGCGACTAACTAGGTTGAGATGAATCTGTATCCGATTTGGTTCTTTCGGAATCATCATTACTTAATTTCCTTAATGGAGACCATTCTTGGATTGAATCCCGTAGGGTTATCTTGGCTTGACTTGCCTTGACAAATATGAACCTTTTGCCAAATTGATTCCTTCGGGACTATCGTAGCTTGCTTCGCCTGGATGGAAACCATCCTTGAGTTGAATCCCTCAGGGTTATTTGGGCTCGACTTGCCTTGACACATATGAACATTTTCCCTAGCTCATCCGCGACCTATCTGGCTTAACCCACCTTAATGAATATGACATGACTCTCTTGGTACCATCTCGGCCTAACTTGCCTTGATGGAAATACTCCCTAAGTTAGATCCCTTGAGATTGTCCTGGCTTGACCCGCCTTGATAAAGATTACCCATTCCTAGGCAGGCTTCTTCATTAGCATCTTGGCTTAATTGACTGTGATGGAGACCTTTAATTAGTTGACTAGTGCAATACACCACAAAAAGTTATATACTAAAATCCATTGTTCATCCCCACAAAATAAGGCAAACCCAACTATGCAAGTTCTAAAGCAACATTCATCCCACACATAAAGTTAGTATTCTAGAAGGACAACAAAAGCAATGGTCATCCGAAATAACTTGTGTAACTACGAAAATAAGAGCTTAACAAGATACTAAAGCACTACAGTGATAGCACCACCAAGAAAGAAGTAAATTGCATTCAAATGCAACTATGACAGTCCACAAGTAGCCGATTTTGTGGCCATAGAGCTTCCACGTACTCTTTTCTCGGACTCAACTGAAAGCATTAATGGATAACTTGGTGGTGGTGACAAGGGAATTTCTTCATCATCTAACTTAATTGTGTGCGCCCACTGCATCAAAGCATGATGAGCTTCTTCCCATGTCTTGAACTTCTTGTAAACAACATGCGTATATTCGATCACTTGGAGTAAGCTGCCCAGTTGTTATAAAATCTAATATTCTTCCCCACAAATACGACATAATACATTTGCCTACTTACCATTCCTATGATAAAAACCACCCCCAAATGAGAAAGAGAGCCACCAAATGCTTAATGACCACTAAATGTGGAAGACATCCAACAAATCTACTACCAAATGACAGAAACACCACACCTAGTAACACATTTGTCAAAAATCAAGCAAAAACCACAATATATAAGCAAAATACATCTAGATAAAAATAATAATCAAAATTAAACATCCAAGGACCATAAGTGAATGATAAGATGTTAAAATGAAACCCAACAAGAGGCAGAATATCATATGCATTTACATAGGACTGCACAATTAATAGACAACATTGCCTTTTACAAAATACACCACTTTACTGAGAAGATGCATAACTAATGCACAACATAGGCATTTACAAAATATGGCAAAGTAGTGGGAATATGCATAACTAATGCACAACATAGGCATTTACAAAATACACCACAGTAGTGGGAACATGCCTAACTAATACACTACATAAGTCTTTACAAAATACACCACCTTAGTGGGAATACATATGAAATACAATGTTCGCAAATAAGTTCAGTAACCACAAAAAACAACACATTAGTTTGTCAAATGTAACCTCCCAATAACAGACGCACCCATTCCAGATTTTCATCCTCAGATAGACTAAAGAACAGGTCAACGCGCTCAGCATCTTGGACAATCATTGAGGTTGCCTTCAACCTTTGGTTGCTATCAATTGAGAGTTGACGCAGCTCATCGTTGACTTATCGCCTTCGTTGGGAAAGGTCTTGTTCATATCCGATCCTATGTGCAATTTTAGCCATCCTATTGTTAGATGCTTCATGGAATTTCCCAAAAGTTTTAGCAATTTCAAAAAGTCCTTTGCTTATCCCCTCATAAGCTCTTGGCATTTTTCCGTACTAGTAGTTGAAGTAGCATGGGCAGTTGGGGTATGTGCTGCAGCAACTAACATTGAAAAATCCATGTCAACTACATTAATTGTCAATGGTGGGGATTCATCCCCAACATCCCCAATTCCTTCCTCCTCAAGATTGGCCATTGCATCTGTAGGGCTTTCAGCACATTCCTCAGTAACCCTATCATTCCCAATTAATATCAACCACGAGTCGTAATAAGGGAATGAGTTGTTCTTAATTCCTTTTGCATCTACCACTCTCTACACAATTATGAAAATTTGTTATTCATAATTTAAAACTTTTGGTATATTATTGCCACTAACTAAAATAAGCATAGGTCATTGTTAGTAACCAAATATATGCTTCCCACACGTCATCGCTATCAATTGTTATCATTTTGTCGGTGTCATTCCAACCAAATCCACCAAGCTTCAGCATATCAGATAGGAGGTTGTATTGTTTTCTTCATATCTTGATCTTTGACTCAATGTGGAGAGCTGCTCTCAAGTCTGTACTTGAAAATAAGGATTTTATCCTCCGCTTGAATTCACCAAAAAACCCTCCCTTGAACTGTCCATTATCAAGTTTCCACTTACTATCATTGAATAGTTCTGTCACAAAACTGACAAGGACATCCTCCACCCGTTTACTCCAAAATCTACGAGACGATTTGCCTGTTCTTTTCATAGTCATGCCTACTGGTTGGATGAATTGGACATAACAGTAAACAATGAAGTCACATTTGAATAAAAGTCCAAAAGATGAAGATGAATTACATAATATTCGAATAAGATGAATTACATAAAAGTAAGTGTAAGAAATAAGTGGTTCATAGAACATTACACTGTTTTTGTAACAATGCCAACGATTACATATTAAAAACACTAATTGGTCTCTCCTTAACTTGGTTGCCACTCAATAAACATTTGCCTCACCAAATCATCCCTCCATTGACTCCAGTGATCTGATGGCTCAGCAACTTCAATGAAATCATCCCCCACAACAGCCAGAGCTGGTTCATTAGCAGTTGCTTTATTTGAGTCAAAAATTGACTCTAGCGGATCGACTAACATCCCTCCCTTGATTAGGTTGTGAAGAAGGTAGCATGCCACAATGATGCGACCTTGGGTTCTAATTAGGAAGTATGAAGCTGTCCTCAAAATGGCCCACCTAATCTTAAGCAACTTGAAGCATCTCTCAATAACATTGCGAGCTGATGCGTGTTTCATGTTGAATTACTCTTTAGAGAGTAGTAGGGGTACCACCATCTCTCCAGGTAGAGAGACGGTAACACTGACCTTTATAAGGTACTAAGAATCCTTCTCCATTTGTGTACCCAACATCTACAAGATAGTACTGACCTGTGATAGTATAAAATTTGCATAGGGTTAGATTGTGGATGAATGCATTTGTTAACTGTATATGTATTTGTACAGCTTACCCGTTGGAATTTTCAAACCATTTTCCCTTGTGATTGCATCTCTAAGAATTCTAGAATCTAATGCAGAACCTTTCCAACCAGGCAACACATATATAAATTGCATGTCTTTGGAGCAAACAACCAACACATTTGTTGCAATTTCTTCTTTTCTTGTTCTATATCTTGGTTTATCTACAGCAGCCACATGAACCTAACATATGCTCCGTCTAACGCTCTAAGACAATTCTATGATCGAAAAATAAATAGCTTAGGCCCAACATCAATAATATCATCGATTCAACAGTTGCTTTAAATTTGAAGGAAAAGCCTAAATTACCTGAAACCACCACCACCTATCGTCACTACAATCTGCAGTCACTGGATTTGGCATCTTAAGAAAGACGTCTTGTAGGCGTAAGACACCATTTAGATTTTCGTTGAAGTACTTACCGACTGTTTGACCACTTCGCATGAAGCTAAATGTGATATTACGATTTTTTGGTCGTGTGCTAGCACCGATAAAAACATTGCTGCTTTCTCTTCCAATACAACGTACTTTGAATCAATTAAACCAACAATTCTAAGGAGAGTGCATAGGGAAAAGAATGTATGTCTATTCATGCGTAATTGTTCATGGCAATTGACGTCACAATCTCTAACTAACCTATTTAAATAGTTCATTTGAGTCTGGAAGGATGTGGCGATCTATGCAACTCTAACCTAGGTACGGTTTATTCCATAGCAACATGCAAAATTACAATAAACAACGCACATACATAGTTTATGAACTCAACTACTTGCTGCAATGCTACAAATGCATGCATTTTGTCCTTCTTATTTCCATACCACCTATAAGAATGAACAGAATTGTCAATGCCAACAAAGTGGCATGACTTCTTACACAATAATTCGAAATTCAGCAAAATTGAAGAAAAAATACATCCCCCTTTACAATTCGATTTCGGTTATTCAATATTTCCAAAAGCCAAACCTAGCCAATTTGTTGTTATCATGTTAATTATAATAATGTGTGCCACATATCCAAACCCAGTTTATAACATTGAAACAACGAGCTACCAAAAACCCACAACAAGATCTAAAACCGCAGAGCAGTAAAGCACAAATCCCAATTTCACATCACTCTGATAAAAGGAAAAGTTGAATCCAACCAAATTTGTTCCCTCAGTCAACAATCTTGGAGCAGATTAAATAGAACTGAAAATCAAAAACCCAAAAAAGAAGAAGAAAATCACTTGCAACACATTCGGGGAAAAAAATGCAAATTTCACCTATAAATCGCATCAACAATGCAGGACTATAAAAAATCCCGTACTAGAACATTTCCACGGCTCTCCGTTTGGCAACCAAGAAAATGGACGAATTTGGTAGAAACAAAAATTTGAAATCCTGAATTTATCATCATCGTCATCAAACACCCAATAATACAAAAATCCCCACTCAAACTAAACCCAGAACCTTGATTTAAGACAACAAAGTTTTATGACGTTTAAACCCAAAAAATCAACACATCACATGCAAATACATTGCAGAATAAAAAATTGAAGATTTCAATAATCCATGGACTACCAAACCTGTGGAACACTGGGTTAACCATGGAGATTTGTTAATTGAAGATTAGCAATCATCACACAAAAAAATATCAAACAACGAACTTGAGAAAGACGAAGAAAGAGACAGAGATGGAGTGAAAGAAAGACGAAGAAAGAGGTAATACTGTTGACCACTCAGATGTGGTAGCTTCAACACTCGATCGAACGAACACTCGTCAACGACAATAAACCCACGAACTCACACCACCTCCACTAAGCTAGGGTTTTGGTTGATGCTCCACAGAGAATGAAACTCATCTGCCTTAGGGTAACCGAAGAAGAACAAGGTATAATTAGGACATCTATTAATACTTGAGGGTAAAATCGGCAAAAGAAATTTTAAGTTAGGCCAAGGACTATTAATAACAACTCAGCCAAGGTTTTGCAATCAGCCTTAATCAGGGATTCCTAAGCCACCGCCCTAGCTAATCCGCCCGAACAATTGCAAAACAAACACTAAGTTGCTTAAGCCCACATCCTTACTAAGCCAACCCATCCGCCCAAAACCCTTAACAAACAGGGCCTTAATCCATGTTAGTCATAATAGAAAATAGTCAATTCAATTCAAACAATGCAATTGTAGGAAGAATATGAAGCATATTTCAAGTTATAGAGATCAACGCACGATCATTTCAAATCTAGTTAGGTCATCCTTTTATGTTGTAAGAGTAAAAATCTAAGGATAATATACTGATCCCCCTTATTTGGTGCAATTCTTTATTCTTCATCAAACACAATTTTGGGTGTTTGCCCCTACTCTTCATCTTTATGTAGTTTTGTCTTTCTTTAAAGCATGTTTCTCGCATTTGTATTGGAGGGTATGGATGTGAATGGTAACAAGTCCATCGTTAGAGCTAGAGGGCAATTCTTAGAAGTAATCCACTCATCCAGTGTGATGACCCGGAAATTTCTTTAAGAGTCAAAATAACAATAATTTTGTTTATTATTTGAGAAAAAAATAATAAAGTCGATAGAAATGAATTACTGGGATATAATTAATTTTGAGAAAGGAAGTCACATGTTTATTTAAATAATATTATTACATGGGATATTATGAATAAGTAGTTTACAATGCTAAGTTATCAATGACATGAATTTTAATATAAGCTTAATATCTGAAGTAAACATTTAAGTTGGGATATACCATTTATGGTAGGAAAATTGTGTAGAAATTTTCCTAAAATGAAAATAATGCGTGAATTTGTTAACCAGTGGATAAAAAAAAGTATGAGTAATCTTTAGATAAAGATTAAATAAAAGTCATTATTACACCCATATGTCGTTTAATGTTATGTTTATATATATATATATATATATATATATATATATATAAGTGCATCCATGTGAAAGAAAGATAAAGAGTTTCTCTCTACAATACTTGTGCATAAAAGATATGTACCATGGGCATGACTTTGAAAGAAAGATAATGCTCAATATGATTAGTAGCATTACAGAAGTCACATTTCTTATCTCTATGGGAGCTACCACGACCACCACCGCAAGATACACCACAAAAGCTTCGACTGTCACGACCGCCACAACTATGTCCCCGAAAATTACCATGACGACCACTGTTGGTAACTAATGCAGAGGATTTTGAAACAGAAGGATTAGATGTAGCAGATGAGTAATCCAAGGAAGAATGCAATAAGCGAGAATAGGCATTAGCCACAATAGGTTGTTAAGAGAATGAGAATAATGGGAAGCCGTATCCAACTAGATAGGCGAGCACATTTATTTATATTAAAACGAGGAAACACCATTACATCCACGCAACCACATATACACAATAATAATAATAATAATAATAATAATAATAATAATAATAATAAGCTACTACTAACATCCCCTTAAGCAGGAGCATATATATCAACCGTACCCAACTTGTTACATAAATATGAGACACGCGGACCTGGTAACGCCTTGGTGAAAATGTCTGCCACCTGTTCGCCAGTCGGAATAGAGCCAAATTTAACAACGCTTTTCTGACATTCCTCACAGATAAAATGGAAATCAACTTTGATATGCTTCGTCCTCTCATAAAAGACAGAATTGGTGGCAATATAAATAGCAAAGGTATTATCAACTAAAAGTCTGGCCAATCTTATAAGAGAGAAGTATAACTCTGTCAAAATATGCCGAATCCACATAATCTCAGCAGTAATTAGAGCCATTGTAATACCTCAAAAAAATGAAAATAATAATAAAATAAAAACAAAAATAATAATTAGAATAAATAATACTAAATACACAATATTAATTCTAATAATAACTGCTTAATGAATTTTTGGTTACGAAAACAATAATGATGTTTAAATACAATAACAATAATTATATATATAATAATAATCATATTTATTAATATTGATTAAAGAAGGATTTAATATGTAAATAACCGAAGGCTTTAATTGCGTTAATGACTGAGCTCGCGAATAGTATATATATGTGTGAGTTTAGGTTAGGTTGTCTCAGTGGAATATGTTAGTAGAAAAAAAAAGAATAAAGAGATTAAATAAATAATTATATGAATAATGATACATTAATTTTTCGGTTACAACCGTTAATATACTATTAATACAAATTAAAGACAAAATCATGATGCGACATTATACCCATTTAAAAATAATAATATAAAATATATATATATATATATATATATAATGTATATATCTATCTATATAAAATTAATACTAATTATCATGCAAAGTTAATAGGAGTGAATTAATATATTAAATGGGTGAATTTATAAGGAGTAACCGAAAGATTTTAAAACAAAATAATAAAAGTCTTTATGTAGCTTCCGTTTGGCTCAGGGATATTATGTATATATATACTTGCTTGGTTAGGCTGAGGAATAACACAGTGAAGCAGAGAGAGTGTGATATGTTACGTGAATGTCTGATATGTCTGATATAAATAGCAGAAGGGCAGTAGCTCAGCCCGCTCACCCCGGCGCCCCATCCCCACAACGCCAGCCACCTCCGACATTGCCATCCACTGTCGCCGGTGACCCCGACGTCGATCGCCGGCGACCCTGACGCCTATCGCCGGCCACCACTGTCCTCTCTCTCCCTTGGTTAGTTTCTTTTTCTCTCTCTCTCACCCGTTATCTCTTCCTTATCAGAGTTTTTGTTTTGCTATGGCTGGGTCAGACACCACCAGCACCACCGGAGGACACCAGTGACCACCACTGGTGCCTCTGGCACCTTCGAAAATCTCCCATACGGCTCGTTTCGTCCCACACGTTTTTATACGCAAAAATTTTATATTTTTGTCACGCACTGTTTTTGATATCACCCACTGCCACCGCCACTCGATAACTTTAGGTATAACCTTTTAATGGCCTTACACCGTTAGTGAATGGTGTCGATCGTCAGAAAACTTTTTCGGCGAACCTGAATCAAAAATCTACATTTTATGGTTTTATGTATAAAAATCAGTTTTTTTGGCCAACTTTAGACCATGATATCTGTTACCTCGTACCTCCGATTCAACCGCCGTAAGTTTTATTAGTATTACCTCACTGCCGCCTACACATAGCTGGGAACGGCGGTCAAAACCGACGTCCAAATTGTCTGAGTGCGCATCCTAAAGTTGTGTTAAAAAACCGTACCACAATCGGAGCATGCACGTCGTGAGTGCATGGCCACTGTTCTGTTGTAGGGGAGTGGGTTATGTTGCCATGGGTGATATATTCTGTTGTTGGCTTCAATAATATAATTTTATATTTTGTTTGTTTTTGTAGCTAAATTATATTTTATTTGTTGGTTTATATAGCTAAATGATATTATTAACGTTACTGGTTGGGTTGGATTTGTTCAAATCTAAAAGAGATGGTGAAATATGTTATAAAATAAAATATTAAGATTAAAAGAGTTTTATTTAAAATTAACATATTCTTACCTATTATGAATTTATCCAGTTATATGAAAGTTAGAATTAATATTTGTACATGTTTTAAGAAATAAAGAAAATTAAACTTTTGGGTATTATCATTAATGATTTAATGATTTTAATGACTTTTTATTTTATGATATAAATACATATAAAGTTACAAAAAAATAATAACAATAAAAATAATAATAATGATGCAGTTAGATTTTGTTAAAATTATGAAAAAGAAAATAATTAAACTAGATATATATTTTGTTAATCAATACTTTATAACATAATCCTATACAAAATAGTTATTTTAAAAGATAAAAATATTTTAATAAAAATTGTGTATGTGATTTTCTATGTTATAAAAATAGAATATTTTATAAAGCCAAAATTAATATATATTTTTTACTAGATTTATGGAATAAAAAGAATTAAATTTTTAAGTGCATCTTTAATTAAAATATTTTAAGAATAGAATAGAATTAATAAGAAAACGTGGAATGTGATCTGATTATAGTTTTAATATGTTCACTAGATTTGGAGCATTTTGAAACAAGATTCTGCTAGATCAGGTGAGTCTCTGATAACTGAACTAGTTTTTATTTTACGTGAATGTCTGATATGTTACAATGTTAAAGAATGAAAATGAATGATGAAAATGAAAAAGAATGATAAAATAATGAAAACGAATGAAAATGATGCATGAAAGAATGATGAGTTAAACGGCGTCCTGTCTGCTGGGGGACGATAAGCGTACCAGCGAGGCGAGACAATAAGGGTGTGGGCCACGGCCAGGTGGCTATAAGAAATGATCATGTCCACCGTATAAAATGTGGGGTCGCTCCCTACCAAATTCTGGCTAACCGTTTAATGTAGATATCATTCTAATACTGTGTAATGATTAAAAGTTCAGATATCATTGAATTCACACTAACTGTGCTAATTAACGTTGAAACATTTCAAGTAACGCATGATTATGTGAAGAAGTCAGCTGCTGGAATAAAGAGTTTAATTCATGCCTAATTTTCCTATTTCTGTCAATGCTGCATTTCAAATTTTTGTAATAAGTATTTGAAACTACATTTCAGTATTGATTACACTTTAATGCTATTAGTTGCTCTGGGAGTACGTTTAGTTTATTAAAAGTGATTTTTTTTTCAATAAAAAGAAAAAAAAATTCAGTCGAAAAGATTCAAAATGAGAATGTGAAAAGTAAATAATAGAGGCCTTTTGTGGGTTTTGACTCACTGGCCGGTCACGGACGTCAGATATTACAATGGGTCGTGACAGCCATAACCCGGTATTCAGCCTCAGTATTAGACCTGGATACCACAGTTTTCTTTTTGCTCTTCTAGGAAACCAAGTTTCCACCAACAAATATAGAGTAACCAGATGTGGATCTCCTGTCAAAAGTGCAGCTAGCCCAATTAGTGTTAGAGTACCCTTCCATGCCCATATGGCCATGATCAAAAAATTGGATGCCTTCCCCGTGTTTTTGTGCAAGTACCGAAGGATGCGTAACACCGCTTGCCAATGAGGAACACGGGGATCAGACAAAAACTGACTTACTACACTCACTAGATAAGCAATATCTAGACGAGCCATCGTAGTAAGATAAATTCAGTTGTCCCACTGTACGGCGATACTGGTCAGGATCGGAAAGAGGCACTCTTTCATTCGGTTCTAGTTTGACATTAGTTTCCATAGGTGAGTCCACTCCTTTAGCATTCATATATCTTGCCCGCTCCAGAATGTCAAGAACATACTTCCGCTAAGAAATAAACACATTTCTTATTCCTAGTTACTTCAATGCCTCGGAAATATTAAAATTCACCAAGATCTTTCGTCTGAAACTTGGTGTCCAAAAATGATTTAAGCTCAGCAATCCCTCTACTGTCACTACCAGAAATAACAATGTCATCCACATAGACGACGAGTAATATGCATCTCGCTGAGGTATGACGAAAGAATACAGTATGATCATTTGCTGATTGCTGAAGACCAAACTCCTGTACTACAGAACTGAAACAGCCAAACCAAGCCTTGGGAGACTGCTTCAGACCATATAAGGAATGCTTTAATCGACATACATGATTTGGGGACCCTCCATGAGCAACAAAGCCAGGTGGTTGCTCTATATAAACTTCTTCCTCCAAATCACCATGAAGGAAGGCATTTTTCGCTTCGAGTTGATATAAGGGTCACTGATGGGATGCAACCAGCGACAAAAACAGACAAATTGAGGCCACCTTCGCAACATGAGAAAATGTATCAAAGTAGTCAAGGCCATAGGTCAGAGCATAGCCCTTGGCCACTAAACGAGCCTTCAAGCGCTCAAGAGTACCATCAAAATAAAGTTTGACTGCATAGACCCACTTACAGCCGATTGTTGTCTTCCCAGGAGAAAGACTTACCAGGTCCCACGTATTATTAGCCTCAAGAGCATTCATTTCCTCAATCATAGCCTTGCGCCAACCTAGATGAGAAAGAGTATCGACAACAGAGTAAGGCAAAGTATGCTGATTAAGGGTAGTAATACCCTGTTGATAGTAGCAGGTAAACCACGATAGGATATAGTATATAAGGGATGATCTCTACAACTACGATAAGATTTGAGTAAAGCAATAGGAGGGTCACTTACCTGATTAGAGGTTGTATCCGACTGAGGAGATACCGGCTCGAGTAAAGGAGAGGTGGTGGAGCCTGGTGACACTGAGGACTCGGAGGATGATGAAAGGATAAGTGCCTCTGAGGCAGCAGGTGGAGACTCCTTGGGAATATCAATCGGAGGACTGGATATGGGAGAAGATGCCACTGGTAAATCAAAGGAGGATTGATATAGCAGAATCTTATCTAAATCATCATCAACACAGGAGAAAAGTGTAGTGACTGAGCCATAGAATGGAGTAGATTCAACAAACACCACATCTCGGGAAACAACAAATCGCCGCAAGTCAGGACTATAACACCGATATCCTTTATGGGTTTTAGGATATCCCATGAAGGCACATTTTAGTGCGCGAGTATCCAACTTTATCACATTCGGCTTGGTATCTCTCACATAGCAAACACCCAAAGATCTTGAGTGGTAAGGAAAAAAGAATCTGCTGAGAAAGAAAAACTGACAAGGGTGTAGCACCATGTAGGACAGAGAAGGGCAATCTATTAAAAAGATAACATGCAGTCATCACAGCTTCACCCCATAATATTATGGGAACCCGCATCTAAAACATAAAGACACATGCAGTTTCCAAGAGATGTTTATTCTTTCTCTTAGTCATCCCATTCTGTTGAGGTGTGTCAGGGCATGATATCTGATGAATAATCCCATGTGTACGTAGGTATGAACTCAACAAGCCACCAACGTACTCACCTCCATTATTACTACGGAGGATTTTCATAGTTGTGCCAAATTGAGTGTGGACTTTATTATAAAAGGCAGTAAACACAGTAAGTAATTCAGACTGCTTTTTCATAAGATAAAGATAAGTAATGCGAGAATAGTCATCAACAAAAGTCATAAAATACCAAAAACTAAATAAAAATGTGACAGGACATGGGCCCCAAATATCTGAGTGGACTAAAGAGAAAGGACTTATGGTTCTATTATTCTTTCTGGACACATATGGCACACGCATGCTTAGCAAATCTACATGACTCACATTCTAATTGTGTAACCTGACTTAAACTGGGACATAATTTCTTTAAACTTAGCAAGGAGGGATGACCCAGCCAACAATGTATATTCAATATCTGAGATGATCGCCCGGAGCATGCATTATCCAAAGTTTCATTCAGCACATACAGGCTACCTACCACCCGTCCTCTACTGATAGTATTCCTCGAAATTAGATCCTGGAAAACACAATGATCAGGAAAGAAAGTTACTGAGTAATTCAGATCCCTGGTTATACAACACACAGATAGTAAGTTAAACAGATTAACAGGAGTATGTAAAACATCAGAGAGTGTAATAGATTGAGATAGGGTAGCTACTCCCTACCCTTTCACCTCTAAAGTTCCTCCATTGGCAACAATCACTTCACTGTGATTAGAGGTCAATTGATAAGATGAAAAGTACTTGTGGAGTGGGTCATATGGGCAGAAGCACCCGAATCTATCACCCATGATCTGGGGGTGGCCATACATGCAGCTAGATTACCTACAATTGTGACAGATGGAGTATCGGCTGTGTTCCCAATCCGCATCTGAATGAATTGATCATATTCTTCCTGCGTCATATCTATAGTTCTCCGCTCGGAAGAAGGGGGATGAGGATTATACTCGGCCACATCATTGGCCACAGAGGATGTAGGACACCCATGTAACTTCCAACACGAGCTTTGTAAGTGTCCCTGCTCTCCACAATAGTAGCAGGACCTGGTGTCACGTCCAC
>JAOTRH010000016.1:10937836-10964294 GCA_034768845.1 Heliamphora exappendiculata | reverse complement strand
ACGGTGTTTCAAGAAAATGCAAAATTAGTATTAAATTGTGCAGTCCCGAGCAGACCGCTCGATCGGTCTACAGACCGTTTGATCGGTCTCTAACACGGATCGATACATCCATCCATCAATCTATCTTGAACTGTTCTCGAAAAGTTTGTCCTGGTGATTGACTTTTTTTTACCTTTCAACAACACATTATTCGGACGTTCATCCAGAAATTCGAGATACAAACCCAAAATAACCAACTATGTTATGTACCAATTGGTTTTTTTAATTTTGACTTTTAATTATTTTAACTTTGGTTTTAATTATGAAAATTTTAAATTCAATTATAATATTGATTTAACTTTGTTTTTAGTTATTTTAACTTTAACTTTGGTTATCCGTTCAAATTTAAGAACAGTTATGAAATGCATCCAGTATGCACCAAAATAATGGGTGCACTCCAGCCCAGGGGTTCTAGTTTGTTCAATAAATAGGCATTTCGTCCGGTGAGAATAGACAAATATATGGGTAGGAATTGTCTGTCCCAAAACTCTCTCTCTATATATATACATGATTTAATTAGCTCTGTTTGGAATAATTATTTATTTGTTTATTTTTATTTTTAGTAAATTTTTTTCATCATTTAATTAAATTATTATACTTTTTGACTCATCTCATCGAGACGAACCGAAAAAGTAAAAAATTCTATATCAAAATATAAAAAAGTTTAGAAAAGACAAAAATAAACCAAAATAAGTCAATAAGCCAAATTTTATATTTTGCTTATTTTCGTCTTTAGTAGACTTTTTCATCTTTTGATCAAAAAATTTTACTTTTTAGGTTATCGAGACAATTTAAAAAAATAAAAAAAATTTAGTCAAAAAATTAAAACAAAATTCAAAACAAAACAAAAATAAGCAAAATTCGACACACTTAGCCCAAACAGAGTGACATTAGGATAGAGAAACATAAATTTTTTTGGGAGAAAAGCCAAAAGATAATTATTTAGTCGTTTCAGAGTATTATGTAATATTGCTTACATAATGATCACATCCTACGGAAATCACTTTAGCTACTACAATGTTAACCTACTTTTTTCGCCCACAATTCACAATATTGTGATGATTTAACATTGCTAACTTTGAATTATTTCACAGGAATTACCCCTTACGCTAATCTTCATCACTATGATCTTCCTCAAGCTCTTCAAGAGAGGTACTTGGGATGGCTGAGCGACAGAGTAGTGTAAGTATCATCACTAGAAAACTTGCATTTTTCCATGTACTTTTCTTTCATTTTCATTCACAAGAATGGTATTGATTACAACCTATTCTTTTTGTTTGTAATGAAAGAGTTTAATTTCAAGAATTGTCTCACATATTTTGTTTGGTTGAAAAACACAGTTGCTTTTCTTCTTTTCTTACCTGGGTAAGAAAATCTCAATTATTATTTTTCTTTTCTCATCTAATGTTCCAAATGGATTGTAATCTTGATTAACTCCAAAAGAATGTTGAGATTTCGAAAATACTCGATCCCCAATGCTGGTTTGGACAATGAATTCTCATGTAAAATTCAATTCACACAAAGCAAAGTAGAAAAACAAGAATATTCACAAGAATCAGGGCGATATACGTGGTTCAGCTAACTATCTATCTTCACGCGAGAGAAAAAACAATTGACTATACGCAAATAAAAATAACAAGATTCACTCTCTCACTCAGAATCTCTCTACACTCTTTCTGGTCGCTTAATTTGAGCCTCTCAAGTGTATCAGTTGACTCTCAATCGTTGTCTCACGCTATTTGGCCTCCAATTGAGCATTTCTGTGTATTCTTACAACGCCTTATGATTTTTGGTTCATAACCCCATTCACATAGGACACAAATTTTGTCAAATATTATAATTGCCACAACCCTAGTCGCCCTAAAAACTGCACTCCTGCATAGACCACTTGAGCGTTCTCAAGACAGCTCGATTGGTCAAACCATGTGCGTTCTCAAGACAACTCGATTGGTCAAAGCATGCTCTCGGTTTCTCTGCAATATACAGAGGCTCTGGTGATAATTTTTCATCTCTTTTAGTATTCTATACTATCCAGACTTTTTTCTAGACTAGAATGACTGAAATTCAATACACAAAACTTAACAAAAAAGAATAGAAAAAAAAAAAAAGAAGAAGATCCAAGTACTTTATTGTCAATTTATTTTTGGAAAGAAATTGATTAATCTTTCTCTATATTTGAATTTGACGGTTGTTGATATTTTGACAGGAAGGATTTTGCAGATTATGCAGAGTTTTCCTTTAAGACTTTTGGAGATAGAGTAAAGAATTGGATGACATTTAACGAACCTAGAGTGATGGCTGCTCTTGGATATGACAATGGTTTCCATGCCCCCGGAAGATGTTCCAAAGCATATGGGAATTGCACGGCGGGGAATTCTGCAACCGAGCCTTACATTGTTGCCCATAATCTCATCTTATCTCACGCCGCTGCAGTTCAGAGATACCGTGCAAAGTATCAAGTAAGCTATCCCTTTTTTTTCCAAGTAAAGAAATGGGTTCTAAATATCAACTGTTAGATGTTATATTAGCTGATGCGTAACGAGATTTGGGACATAGGATATCGACATTTATTAATAAATCGACGAATACTGTTCATTATTAAATAACATATGATTGTATTAAGAATACCTATATATATTTCAATACTATTGATGGAACTCAGAAAATACATATTCTCCAAATAATGAAGAAGGGAGCCTGACAAGGATGAAGACGACGAAGGCTCTACATGCTCTTATTGCTGATTACATGCAAAATAAGTCTTTCGGCCAATGGTCTGTGAGAAGTTCTCTGATACCCAAGTTAAATGGAACTTGAGAAAAAAATTATATAGGAGAGATAAAAAGTTAATCCATACATTTGTTGGAGATGAGTACACATATATATGAGGAGAGAGAGAGAGAGCTAATTCTTTTCTCTTGTCCTATCATTTCCTAGCCCAAGATAGCTAGGTGGAGTGTAGAAGTAAGTTATTCGTGTGGTCATGCCACTCTTAACTTGGGTCATTTGCGTGGTCATGTCACCCTTAACTTAATTGTGTGGTCATGTCACCCTTAACTTAGGTCATTTGCGTGGTCATGTCACCCCTAACTTAATTATGATGGCCGGGTGGTGTTTGGTTAAGTTTAGTAGTTGTTTTGATTTTTTACCATACAATTATAATATGCTTACTACATGCACTTCTATACCAGGAAAAGCAGAAAGGAAGGATTGGCATTCTGTTGGATTTTGTTTGGTATGAGCCTCTTACAGGATCAAAGGCTGACAATTATGCAGCTCAAAGAGCAAGGGACTTTCATATTGGATGGTAAGTTAGCTTCTATGAAAAATTGGTTCAGCCATTAATTATATGGACATGAAAATATCTATTCTTGGCTATGGTGACAACTGCCAAAAAAAAATGGCCCGATTCCTATAGTATAGGGTCTATGAATGATAGAATGGGTTCTAAATATCAACCGTTAGATGTTATATATTCACGATAAATGCATAAAATGATTCTTCTAATTTGGAGACAACTTTTAGCCCAAAAGCTCATATGGTCGAACCCGTGAGATTGCCGAGCAATTGGGCTAAGTCAAAACGAAAAATACTTTCGAGTGAGGGCTCGGTTGCTCATCTTATACAAATGCCTCTTGTTGTTTACACAGGTTTATTCATCCGATTGTATACGGTGAGTACCCGCAAATAATGCAAGAAATTGTGGGAGAGCGGCTGCCAAAATTCACAAAAGAAGAGGTGAAGATAGTAAAGGGTTCCATGGATTTTGTAGGGGTCAACCAATACACTACTTACTACATGTCTGATACCCATCAACTGGCCAAACCAAAGGTTTTGGGCTATCAACAGGATTGGAATGTTTCTTTTGGTTGTAAGACACTCTATTCTTTCTCTCCCTCCCAATGCAACTTGATTTTTTATTTTATGAAATTCAATTTATTAAATCTCTCTAATACTTTTAAAGAACAAAATCCACACATATTGAGTTATCTGCAGTTTAAAAACCCATAAAAAACAATCTGAATTTAGAAAAGGGAATTATTTATTACTGTAGTAATGAACGGGTGACATAACCTCACAATGTGAACAACATAGTGTTGGCCACATCATATTTTGGAACTAATTAAAAGGACTTGGAATATTGGAAAAAGATTGGTGGAGCAATCTTACACCCACAAAAACAAATTATTTGTCTAGAAGTAGCTTTTTTTTTTTTAAAAGATGTTTTTCATCTTCCATAAATTTTTTCACTATTTGTCCAATTGTTTTTTATTTTGAATTTTGTAAATTAAGTGAAATTTAAAATAATAAAAAAAAGGTAAAAAATCTTGACACAAAATGAAAAATATTCGGAAAGAAAACAGTTCATTTTTTACTCATTTTTGTTATTTTATCTTTAGTGGATGTGTTTTGACTCTAATTTAAAAAATTACCTTTTAGATTCTCCTAATTAAGAGGAATTTGAAAAGTAAAAGAAAACGATAATCAAAATATGAAAGTTTGAAGGAAAACAATTCTTAAAAAAATTAAATATTTTAGATAATCCATCCAAATAGAGCCATATTTTCTTATACTCTTAATTCATGCTATTCCTTTTATGACTGAAAATTAATATGCTCGTTCTTTGGTTGTGAAATTTGCAGATAATAAAAATGGAGTGCCAATTGGTCAGCGGGTAAGTAATTTAACTACTTATACTCTTTTTATATACTCTCATGCTATGTTTAATAAGGGCTATAGATTTTTTAAAATTAATCACAATCCCAAAAGATTAGGTAGGGTATCGAACAAAATTTTGTAAGATTTACAATTATTTACACGGTATTCGATTAGGATAAAGTATAGAATCTAATCTAGGAAGAAGGCTAAATTTAGAGCTTTGTATGAGATGAGATAGGTAATTCAATTGGAGTAGATTAATAGCAATATCTAATGGCTAGAAGAGGTGTTGTTAGGGTTCAACGGGCTCACTTTAGGCTCACTTATTATGATTGATCTAGCACACCAAATAAGTACAAAAATAAAAGATAATATTTACATGGTTTGCATATGTATTATATACCTAGGGAGAGAGAAAATTTGACTATGAAAAGGACACAACAATGGAAGAGGAAGAGTTTTCTCTCTCTAGCTCAACTTTCAATCTCTCTCAATCTCTCTACTGCCTTCTCTGCTCTTTTTGCTATTCACCTCTAATCTATTTATAGAATTAAAAGTCATATTCACATGCATGCTTGAATCTTGCAAAATCTCGATGCCTAAAATTTTTTATCAAAATTTACTGCTTCACATCTTTGTGTCAAACTTGTCAAGATTTGCTCTTGCAAATTCAATCAATTAGATTTGGGTGTGGGCTATCAACACCACCTTCATGTTTCGATTTAGTAGAGTTTGCCAAGAAAACTAGTAAATATATATATATATATAGTCTTTTAAAAAAATTATATGATTCGATTAGTTACAATCATCCAATCAACTTTATTTTCTGAATAGACAATATGTTCAATGACATTTAGAATATAAACAAATCGGATCATCCAGGCGGGGGCAAAGCAGGCTTTGCCGAATCCCAACAACATTCTCGAGCTAGATTAGAATCCAATCCCTTTTAAAAAAACAAACAGGAAATTAGAGAAAAGCCAACATGCAGGATCTACAAGATTAACAAAATATGATCACATTCCAACATTTTCAATGCTAATCAAACATGGCCTTAATGATTTTTGAATAACTGCAGGCTTATTCAAATTGGTTGTACAATGTACCATGGGGCCTCTACAAAGCTGTCATGTACGTTAAGGAACGTTATGGAAATCCTACGATCATTCTAGCTGAAAATGGTATAACTTCTTTTTAACTTATTTTTTATTTTCATTATTTTTCTTTCTCCATTCTGATCTAGTATGTCGGTCTACTGTCCATTTGGTAATGCCAAAAAAGGTAAATTTGAACCGTCATGTTATAAGATGTCTAACCGTTATTTAATCAACCTACGTCAATTCAAATACAAATGTTTGGTAGTATTCATTTTGGGTAATAGTTTTCTTTTCTTCCTTTATTGTGAATTTTTTAAAAAATTTAGATTGATCTTGCTATGAGCAATCAATTACCCATTACCCAAAGTGTGACTTTCGTTTTTGCTGAATTTTCTTCAACTTTGATCAAAATTCTTTATTTTTAGGTTTCTCTAGCTAGAGGAATCAAAAGTTTTTAAAAAAAAAAAAATCAAAACAAAACATTTTTTAAATAAGGAATTTGGTCATGGATTCCCAAGGGTTGGATTCATGCATAATAATTAAATGGTGTTTAAAAGTTATCATAGGGCATTTCATATATAAAAATATATTTATATAGTTGTGTGTGTATATATATATAGTAAACAAAAATTACTAAATATACCTATTGCATGGATATTCAACTACTTTTCATGGTATACCAAAGTGTCGGACACATGATAGTACTTTTCATACTCTTACTCAATTTCTCATATTTAGATAAACATTGTGTACAACGCATATATAGTGCAGAATAATACTCAACATGTATATGTGACAGTCAAAAACTTCAATAAAGAAATTAATAATTGGACCATATACACTTAGGGCCAATTGGCAACTAACTTAAAATCTTATTTTTTGTTTTTTGTTTTTTTTTTTTGCGTTTTTAGCTAAATAGTTAAATTTGGTTCAAAGTAGGTTGTTTAGTAAATTAGCTGTTAACCTAGCTTCTTTTTAAGTTGGTTGTTTGGCTAGCTAAAAAACTAACTTTTTTATTTTTTGCCAAATGGATGATATTGACTTTTTTGCATTTTCAGTAAAAAAGCCAAAAAATTAGAGTTGCCAAACGGGCCTGTTTTTTACTGCCACATATGCATGAAGTGTATCATGTACTATAGTACTAATTTTTCTGTAATATTTAATATCGGCATTTTATACATTAAAAAAAATTATATGGTGGTGTATATATATGTATGATTTGCAGGCATGGATGATCCGGGTAACATCACTCTTTCAAAGGGTTTGCATGACACGACGAGGATCAACTACTACAAGGCCTATATTGCCCAACTGAAGAAGGCAATGGAGGATGGAGCCAACGTGGTGGGATACTTTGCATGGTCATTGCTTGACAACTTTGAATGGAGATTGGGCTATTCGTCAAGGTTTGGCATTGTTTACGTGGATTACAAGACACTCAAGCGCTATCCAAAGATGTCTGCCTTGTGGTTTAGGCAATTGATGAGTAGAAAACACAGGCATTAGTTTTAATCAGAAGATAACCCAGTGCCAATAATTGATCTGTGTCCAAGGGCAAATAATGCTTTTTAGGAAAGCATTTTTTGTTTATTTAAATTTGTTGTTTAGTTTGCAATAATTTCGTAACTCTGTTTTCGGGTAATTTCTTGTTTTAGTTTGTTGAGAAGATTGAGTTTGGTTAGAAATCATCGTGATTTATCTTTTTTATTTTCTCATTATTCCATTAGCCACTAGTTGGCTTAGCTTTTTTTAAAGAATTTTTGCTTAAAAGCGTCTCTAAAAGCCTATTTATATTGTTTGGCCTCTTACTATAATTAATTCGCTTTTTTTACATTTTTTCATATTTACTTTTTTACAAAAAAAATCAAAAGACCTAAAAACATAAAAAAAAAGCTAAGCCAAACACATACTTTTGATATTTGCTTTGATGCACTTTAATTCTTTCATAAGAAAATATATAACCCTTTATCTTCTTTTTTTCGAATACATTGAAAAGAAAAACAACAGAAAAAGGACAAACAAAACTAGCACCGTCAAACCCTAGGAGATGCTGTCCCCATTGCATCTTCTCATATGAGGTGACTAATGGATGTAGGCGAGGAGTTGCATATCATAAGTTCTTCATTTTGCTCAGCACCTAAATTGGCAAGGTGGTATGCACATTAGTTGGCTTCCCTGTAAATGTGCACGATTATAAATGAGGTTCTTTATTGTAAGAATCTAGCATCTTCAACAATTGCTCGATGTTGATAGTTCTCAGGCGCTCCTTTTTTGAGAAAATTAACAGCTTGAGTTGAGTTTTATTCAACTTCTACAATCTTCCATCCTAAAAAATCCTATCACCCATCTTCCTGCCTTATCTCCGAATACTCTTCCAAAACCAACAACTCATGTGCTGATTCTTTTGCACTGATTCTTTTGCACTGTATTTAGTTTTAATTAAGTGCCTGCACGATGACATAACTAGTAAGTAACAAAAGGAGTTATATAGCCAGAATATAGTGAGGATTGGAAAGCCTCAAAAATTTCAGAAGAGTAAATTTTTACTTTCTATAAACTTTTCTCCCTATCTACTTCAATCTTATCAAAACTTTTTCTATTTCTATCCTTCCAGATTTGCCACAAAATCACAATAAACAGTTGATTTCAAAGAATTTCAAAAATTTATTTCCTTTTAAAAATTAAATTCTCCTTAATCCAAAAAAGGAACGGTTTGTTGTTGTTATTACTCATACCATTAAAATATTTAAAGTATCGTCAGAGTTTTTTTGGAGTAAGTGCAGCCTCAAAATAGGTGATCGATATCTTCCAAGTAGCTATATATCTTTGGCAAATGTTCATTTTCAGTGATGCCTCTCAAAATCAGGAGCGACATAGTTGGAAGTTTATCATAGAGAACTAGCTAGAGGAAGCCTTCGAGTTTTTGAGGAATTTTAATCTTCCAAGGCCAATTCCAATTTTGGCGTGAAGGATCCTATGTGTGGGTAATAAGGTTGTAGGTGACAAGCGTAAAGAGGCTCCCGAATCAGATCCGAGCTAACTTGGGAAGTCAAGATAAATGACAAATTTAGGAATTTTTGTTGGCAAAATATCTCTAAAGCTCGTAGGAGAAACCATATGGGCTAAGCTGGAGACATCTATGCTACCCCGGTCATCAAGGATATCTTTAACTTTCATATTTAGGTCAACTGTAACCCCTGGGTAAGCTTCAACTAAGGTGGATTTGCCACACCACTAGTCATGCCACAAGAAAATGGATTTCCCATTCCCAATATTCCACTTAACTCCTTTCTTTAACACATCTCTCGTGACAATGATGCCTCTTCAAATGTGGGAAATCCTTTTACCTTTCTTACACGAGGCCAAATGATATTGGAGTGGTATTTGGATGATAAAACTTTAGTCCAGAGGCTATTCTTATCAGAGAAGATCTTTCATCCTAGCTTACTCAATAGAACTAAATTATAGTATCTTGCTTTCCTTAAACCAAGGCCTCTAAGGACTTTTAGTTTACAAACATTATCCCATTTAATTACGTATAAGCCCTTTTTATTCTCTTTGTCCCCTCACAGAAAATTCTTATTAAGTTTATCAATCTCTTTACAAACACCTATAGAGAGCTTAGCGATCTGCATGATGTAACTATGGATGGCAGAGATAACAGAATTTATGAGAATAGCTTTACCTGCAAGAGATAGAGTGTTGGCTTTCCATCCAGTAAGTCTCTTTTGAAGTTTTTTCAAAATAAAGGAGAATTGATTTTTGTTGATTCTATTGTGCTGGATGGGACACCCATGATATAATTCGAGGTTAGAAGATAGGGGAATTCCTAATTTAGCGCTAAAAGCAACAGAATCTCTTCTAGGCAGATTAAGAGAGACAAAGAGTTTGGACTTTTGAAAATTTATAGATTAATCGAAGAAATCACAAAAGGTTGAAAAAACCTCCTTGTTGGTATCACCAAATTGACTGGCTGCCTACGCAAAAAGCATAAGGTCGTCAATAAAAACAAATGGGAGATAGGAGAGTTTTTAGCAACTTTAATGCCTTTCCAAACACCCTCAATTATTTTATTAGTAATCATATGGGACACCCTATTGATGTAAAGAACAAAAAGGTAGAGGGAGAGCGGGTCTCCTTGCCTGAGCCCCCTTTCAGTGGTAAAATCTTTAAGAATTTTTCCATTCCAAATAATAGCCAAGGTAACCAATGTCACATAGCTCATAATCATAGAGATTCAATCCTCTAGAAAGTTGTAATAGGCTAAGGTGTCTTTAGGAAAATTTCGAGAGATTTTATCATACGCTTTCTCCAGGTCAATCTTTAACGCCATAGCACATTTGCTTCCATTTTTCAGATGAAGAGAATGAAAGATTTCTTGGGTAAGAATGATACCATCATTGGTTGATCTACTAGTAATAAAGCTACTTTGAAAAGGACTAATGATTTTATTCAAAAAGAGTCTCAATCTGCATATCAGAATCTTAGTTATGGTCTTATATGTAACATTGCAGAGACTAATAGGCCGAAACATCTTCATATTATCAGGGTTATCAAACTTAGAGATTAAGGAGATGAAAGTCATGTTCATGTTAGGGGGGATGGTTTTGGTTCTAAAGCACTCTTTAATGGAAAGACAAAATCTCTCACTAATGACATCCCAAAACTTATGAGAGATGATGACCTGGAAACCATCAGGCCCGGGAGCTTTAAACGGGTGAATGCTTTCGATAATTTTCCTAATCTTTAAATTAGTTATGGGTCTGTTAAGGCCATACTTTTCCTCCTCAGTGAGGAAAATGTGCTCAAAATGGGGATCGTCCACAGAAATGGTCATATTCTAAGCTTTAACTAGATTATTAAAATAGTTTCAAGAAATATTCTTAAGCTCATTAGGGTTTTCCTCCCATTGATTATGTTCGTTTTTTAGCATAGCAATCTTAGCTTTTCTCCTCTTTATAAAAGTCGATAAGTGAAAAAATTTAGTATTTTTTCTCCTTGATTTAATCGATTCACCAGAGATTTTTGGTACAAGAAGGCTTCCTCTTTGAGGAGGATTTGATTATACTATTTTAGAAGATCTTTATGCAATAGAAACAGAATATGAGAGATGATTTTCAAAAAATTTCTAAATACCTTCCAACTTTCTCAAAATCCACATTTTTCATCTAAAAATATTTTCGAAAGTATTTTTATTCCACTCACTTACATCACAAGTAATCAAAGATAAGAAATCATCAAAATTAGTTTTACCATTACAAGCAATTATAATCAAAATTTTAAAATCGGGGTCCACAATCCATGTAGCTTCAAACCGAAAGAGTTTTCTATTAACAGTTAGAGAGTTCATACCTTGAGTCTTTACAAGAATCGGAGAGTGATCAGAGTAGATTATTGAGAGAATTTTAACAATACCTTTCTAGGAAGAGGGCAGTCCATTCCGTATTGCAAAGTGCTCTATCCAGTCTTTCTTGGATATTCGCCAGTCCACTATAACCATTCGATCAAGTTAAATTCGAACTGAAATTACTTACATTAATGAACTTACAATTGTTAATTTGATTCAAACACCTTTGATTACTTGCTAGATTAGATTAGGGAATGAAGCTTCTTCTTTCACTATTGTCACAATCTCATTAAAATCCCCCATTAATAACCAGGGTTTCTGTGAACTTTGTGCTTTCTCCGTTAGGTCTTCCCACAACTCCTCTCTAATACGTGGATCGGGGCTAGCATAAATAACTGAGAGGATCCATTCGCCTTAGGAATTCTTTTAATAGTAGCATCAATGTCTTGGACATTCATGTCAAAGACACAAGCACTCACATTCGTTGGGTCCCAAAAAATCCAAATACCCCCTCATTCTGCCAATCAGGTCTATATGAGTGCTGAAAAACATTCCCATTAAACTTAAGCAAACCTTTGTTTCCATAAGAATAACAATGCCAGGTTTTTGTATATTCATCATATGTCTGAAATGTCTTTTAAAAGTTGGGTTTCCCGCACCCTGGCAGTTCCAAGCAAATATATCAAACTTAAACATGGATAAACTTAATTTAAGAGAGTTTTCCAAATAGATGCCTAGGCAATCATTCACCTAACTTTTGTCGCTCCATTCTTCCTTTAGAGATTCCATTTCCACCCACATTTGAGGAGCATCTGGATCCCTTTTCTTGTCCACCTTTATGGCTAGTTTTGTCTCTTCAATCTGTCAACCGATCGAAAGGAGGTGAGATACTTCGTTTTTTACATCGAATACCAAATTCAGCAGCTTATTGATCAGATAATATGTGCTCGGATTGAGGCTCTCCATTATTAATGATAGGGTCAAGTGGTTTATGTGTTAAGGAAGACTTAACTTGTTTAGAAGAATAAGAAGAAGCATGTTTGTTTTGAGAGATTCCTGAACCATGTAGGGATATGCTGGAATGATGGATGGGGTGTTATGGGAAGAAGAGGGGGGAGAAGGTGCATGTGATAACTCTTTGGAAGGATACTTAAGGAGCGGCAAAAATAGCTCTGGATTTCCAAGCGCAGAAGAGCTGAACCCTATGATTTTTGCTATTTTGACCAAAGTTGTAACTTCTGTTGACTGGGGCTGAAACAAATTTATAGCCGGATGGCTAGTTTTCTTCTTGGGTTGGGCACTAAAGAGGGTTGAAGGGGTGTTTTAGTTATGTCCAGCAGTCCCTGGGTTAGGACCTAGGCCTTGTTTTCTGGCTTGGGAATTACCTAACACATTGCTGCTTCACCCTTTTTTAGAAACTACAATCCAAGGCCCAAATTTGGTTTCCCCAGGCTTAGTGTCCACTTTTCTACCATTGGATATATCCGTTGGAGTCAGAGCATTTTGGTTACTCCGGTCGTCTTTTTCGATGGCCATGCATTTACTCTTGTGTCGTTCTTCAGCAGTCTTTAATGTGCACACCTCCAACCTGTGTTCAACCATTCCACAAGCAAAGAAAAACAAGATGTATATTTTCATATTCAATACTAAAAAGATGCTTTCCCAAAATGAACTGAGATAAGAGAGTTTTATTGAGGCCCATTTCAACACAGATTCTAGCGTATTTTCCTCTGGCAGTTAGAATAGATGTTGCATCGATTTTGAGGGGACGTCCCAAACTCTTTGCAATAAGGAATAAGATCTTTTCATGGTAGTAATGAATTCTGATCCACATGGCTGTTTTTGTTTCTCTTACATTTTTTGACTTGAAATTCGGTTCCCACTTTCGCACTAGATAGTAGTCATGTGCAATCCAAGGGCTTCACGTGTATACGGTACTAAAATCGCGTTTGCTTTCGAATTCGAAAAGGAAGAAGCCCAGATTGAGATCGATCACCTCGAAATTTTCTTCCAAATTCCACAACAATCTCACTCTCTTTGTTAGGGCTTTGAAGCTAATTTCTCTTCCCAATTGCTTAATTATGAGGCTATCTTGCCACGGCCAACATGCTTTCTTTAGTAGCTTAGGGGGGTATTTGGATAACTGGTGGTTTAGGGTTTACCTCATTTGGAACCGACTTCTCCTCAACCATCTCTTCATCAGAATCCGTCTCTTCCACAAAATCAAGGGATTCGAAATCTTTCTGGAAGATTTTTTCTCTACCCAAGAGTGCTGATTTAAAGGATTTGGGTCTATTTCAATCCCCAGTCGATTTATGACCCAAATTACTCGTCCTCTGAGTTTTGTTGAACCAAGTTACTTGGTTCTTCCCGTTGTTTGAAATCTTCAGATTGAAGACCTTCCATGATTTCACCAAAACTATTTTTATCCATTTGAATCCATATCTCCAGTCCAATACCTTTTTTTTTTCTTCAAATAAACCATTATCAAGTATCATAGGCTCGTTTGATAACTAGTATGAATTTGGTGTAATTAGTAGTGAGGTAAGACTGATAATGAGGTGAGATTAGTAATAAGGTGGGATTAATTTTTTTGTATTTAATTTAAATAGAATTAAATAACGGAGTAGATAAACTCGTGTTTGATTTGGGTAAAATTGAATAACGTTGTATAATGGTCAATTTTTAATATTACCCTTGTATGAAGTTAATTTATTTTAAAATTAACTTAAATAAATTAATAAATTTAATTTTATGTTATTTATTTTAATATTTTAATATTTTTTTATTATTTTTAAAATTTTTAAATTCACTTATTAATCTAATACTTCTTAATCCCACACCTCTTTACAAAGTTATCCCTCATTTAGGAGATAACTAATTCGGAGACTTTTTTATACAAATAAATATGGAGTTGGACTATACTCCGAATTAATATTTACAGAAACAAACGAGGCCATAATGTGCTATCCTAAATTGAGAATTTAATAATCTAATTTTCTATCAAGATTCCACTCATTAAGAGTAGATCCGGAGAAAGCATAGGATACATCAAATAATTTTTCTTCTATTTAATGATCTATTGGTGTTGGTTTTGTATAAAAATTACATGTAGAAAATTTTACCGATGTCATAGTTTGTAGGGTAAAAGGTGTAATATTTTGAAATTGGTGATATTATGTTATTAATTTATAATTATTTTCTTGCAATATATGAATGAATTTTGTATCTATACGAGTTTTATTGGTATCTTTTGTATATATGAGAGTCGTATTGTCTATTTTTACGTAGAGAGATGATATGTCAACATAAGAATAATAAGAGGTTTATGAGGTAAATGATTTTTGAGTTTAGTAATATAATTGCTTTAAAAATTCATTCGAGGGAGTGTCAAACTTATATTGAGGCTTTGGTGATGGATGAATTATTGTGGGAATTGTTGTTGATATACTAAGACAAATAAATATAATTAATTTAATCTTGTGTGAATTTTTTTATTTTGTTCAAAATACTCATTAAATGTTTTGTTTATTTTTTAATTTAAAAATTATAACTCATCAAAATTTAAAATTTATTTTAAAATTTTTTCAAGTGCTTTAATTATTAAATACGCCTTGACACGTCTAGTTAGCACTATAATTGTCTAATTGCCCATTCTGGAGGTTTAAGTTCATAAACCCTAACCCTGTCTCAGAACCTGCTTCATCACCCACTCTCACTATGTTTGATTGACTGGAAGCAATTTCTCGTACTAATCAAAATGGTTTCTAACACCGATGACGACGAAGAATTATCTGGAAGCGACGCCGACGAGGGCTTCGACGAGGATATGGAAGCCCTAAGGAGGGCTTGTATTCTCACAGGAACCGACCTTAACTCCCTTCATCCCTCCTCCGCAACTGCCGCCGCCACCGCCACCTCCGCCGCCGATGACACCACCGCAGTCACAGACGTTTCCGGAGGGGGTGCCGCGTCTGATTCCGAGGCCGATCTCGAATTGGTCCGCGAAATACAGCAGCGGTTCTCCGCGTGCACTCACGCCGAGATGCCCCTCTTTCTGAAGCCCTTGAGCACGCTGCCACCGGCAGTCTCGGACGACGACAATGAGGACGATTTTGAGACCCTCCGGGCGATTCAGAGGCGGTTCGCAGGGTATGATAAAGGTAATACCTTATTGTTGGCTTGAAATTGGTTATATTGGTTTGATTGAAATTTGAACTTAAAAACCTGTTTTTTAACTTTCTTGTTATCTTGCTGAGTGAGTTTCAAATTCGAAATGACCTTGACAAAGCGATAATGCTTGGCTTATTAGAAGAAATAGAAACGGTCATAATGAATAACTGATAGCAAAGGAATAAAGTAGGGATGGCTTGAATCAGGTGTTATTGGAGGTTGAGAAACTCAATGAGCGAATCAAGTTCTACGTTTCAAATTGATAATCTATTCTGTTCTTGGATTTTAGTACATAGTATACTTCAAGTGTTCATATAAACTGGTATTTTGCTTGAAAATATAATGTCTTTGCCCTTGTGTTTGTAAGTATCTTTGTTTAGCAATATATCTGGGTTGGCTTAAATTATGTGTTGCGTAATAATTGCTGGTTTTATGCCTCCTATCATCTTTTTGTGGGGACCCGTTTTTCATTAAGTACTTGGGTAATGATTTAAGAAATTGATTGGAGGAGGGTGATAGATGGAAAATATGGCCATGATTGGTATTGTTTTTTGAAACTGCAATGGGTGCTCATGGGGTTGGTGTATCGAAAAGTATATTGAAGGAAAGGAAAGACCTTTCTAAGAATGTGGGTAGACCGGCAATGAGTGAAGTTTTTGGACTACTCTTGTTGTAGACAGAATTTTGAGGGAAGCTTTTCTGTTTCTTTTGTGCATCGCTATACTTAACATTAGCCACATGGAGTAGAGCCGACCAATAGAACTGCGTAGTTAGCATGTAGGTTGCACCATTATGCCCAATGTGATGCATTTTTCGGAAGGAATAGAACTATTGAAAACTGTTTGACTATATAGAGAGCTTGATAATGGGCTTGAAAGAATTTTTCTTGTATCTAGATTGTGTTGGATGCTCCTCGAACATGATCACCTAATGATAAACGGATGATCTTTTACTATTTTTAGTTATGGGAGTGTTGGCCCTTTTCTTTGTACTTGTGTTGAATTTTTGTCGGAATTCTACGTCCTATAGATATACAAGAGTTGTATAGATTTTTATTTAGGGTAAATTACACTAATTTCTCGTGAGGTTTGGGTCAAATACTGTCAACTCCATATGTTTAAAAAAACTATGTCTTCCTCCTTTGCAATCTAACGCTGTTAACGGAGATGCGTCAATGACTAAATTACCCTCAGTATAATGAAGATGATATGATGTTTGTTGTCATCTCATAGTCAGAGCTGGAAAGATGCTTCCTTTATTGTCTGTGATGGTATTTTGTTTAATTTTTTTATTAAATAAAAAAAATATAAATAATAAAAATAAATTAATAGTATAATAATAATAATTATTATATTAAATTTGAATTAAATTGTAGGAATAAAAAATGGCAGTGGAGATAAAAAAAATTGAAAGGGAATAATCTTTTAGAAGGAAAAAAAATTATAAACTTTTTTAAAATTTTGTAATTTTGGAAATAGTCTTTAAGTGACCTACCTATATAAATCTCTTTAGGGTTTTCCGTATACACAAGTGAAGCACAATTTGTGCTAGTAGCATAGATACACACACAGAAGGGAAAAATGTGTTTCTTTATGCATCGATTGGGTGGTAAACGAAGCCCGTTTGTCATGAAATTTTAGACGTATTTTCTCGGCACGCAGTTTTTGTCATTTATCGGCATCGATCATTGACAAGTGAGATCTAAATTCTTATTTAATTTATTGAGTGACTTTTTGGTCGCGAAAATAGTTATTCCTATATTTTTCGATACATAAAATTTAATTTTGAGTTAAAAGATAATCTTAAGATATCGTGACAAAAAGTAAGTTTAACTATGCTAATTAATTTTATCTGAATATTATTTTAAAATATTAATATAGAATGAGTAAAAAAAATAAAAAAAAAACCCAAAAACAAAGGAAAGAAAAACAAAACAAAAGATTATGGTCGAATGAGATGGGTATTTGACGGAGGACCAACTTCATGCTTCTGTTGTGGCTGCCATGGATAGATTATGATTGTGTGGGAGGTTCTGCATTCTTTTGGTACACTTTGTTATAAAACTTTTTTTGATAAATAAAAATATAATAGAGAGAAAAAACAAAATACCGAGGCTATGAATAAAACTGGAGTTTTCCATAAACTTGCGATGCAAAAGTTTTGTCTCCAATGGTTGCCAATGTTGTATTTAATCTGGTATGAGAATGTCTATATTATTTTGGTACACTCAGTTGCGACTCGCGCATGATGTTTTGATCAAAAATTGAAAAAAGTTTAGAAAAGACAAAAAATCACCCAAATAAGTCAATATGCCAAATTTTTTATTGTTTGTTTTTGTTTTTAGTGAATTCTTTTATATTTGTATCAAATTTGTTTATTTTTTTGATTCATCTTATTGGGAATATTCAAAACAATAAAAATTAGTTAAAAATTAAAAAGTCAAAAAAATAAATAAGATTCTCGAAATTTAACCCAAACATGGGTAAAGACATTTAAACACGTTTTGGCTTCATATAAATCAATGAACCTGTGGATAAGTTTGAAGGTGCAAAGAATTATATTTGTGGAGGATATGGCGAGTACCTATTTTTCGCTATTTGTTTTGCATCTCCCATTGCTGAAATTGGTGGTTTCGGGCTTCTATGTCGACATATTTAGCCACACGACTTCCCATCTCCTCTGACTTTGTTATTGGGATTGAGGGTACGGCTTTGTCGAAATTTAATATGAGGGGTAAAGTTGAAAAACTAATTTTCAGATCATCAACTACAGGCAGCAACAGAGTTATAGGTGCGCAAGTTATCTTACTATTGGAAACGAGCGTGCACACGCAGTTTTGCAACGAGGCGTGATTTGCTTGAGTTCAAAAAACTTTTGAAAGGTCCCATGTTGAGGTCTTCATAAAAAAAAGAACCGCACCAATTGGTCACCCGTGCGCGAGGCTAGGTCAACAAGTTATGCACAAATATCGTATATGTACGCAGAGTCGTAGAGTTTTATATAAGTACGGTTGTCTCCTTGCCATGTTTGTGTTCTACTTCTCTTGGATTTACCACAATAATATTTTATTGTCATATGTGTCTATTTTTCATGTATGTCCTATGCTGCCCTGACTTGGGTGTTGTGGTGATTACGTGTATGCCAAATTATAAGATACAAATCTAAAAGGTGTCCAAAAAATTTAGTAATGTAATGAGGACAGGACATGCCAAACATTAGCAAGAACATTTTTAACACACTAAGAAATACTTGATTAATCATATAGTTTGGAGTTGTTAGCTTTCTACTTTATTTTGTTGAGTTATTTTATTGGTTAATTGTGCTTACCTTAACTGTGTACTATTTGATTCCATTGTTTTTCAAAGAAGGGTAAAAGATTATATTTTATAGTGTATTTGTATATGGTCCATGTTTATAATTAATGCAGTAGTAAAGAAAAGTGAATATCATAGGTAATAGAAATACTAAGAGAAATGATAAACCTAAATTGACATGAGATACCGCAATAAGAAAAAATATGAACTTATTGAAATTAACTGATGATATGGCCCTTAATAGGGCGTAATGTCATAAAAGAAGTCATATAGCCGAGCCTAATTGATTGGGACAAAGACTTAGTTTGGTTTGATTTGGCATCTGTATATGGTCCCTTTTTTTCCTAATAAATCATTGTACCCTATTGCTATTACTCAATCGTCAGACCACTAAGAGTCCTTTTTGTTTTGTTTTATATAATCACTCCCATACATATTGTATGTATGTTTCCCTAAAGATGTGTCAGGTAGCCCTTGACCACCACTCACTGCCCTGCTCCTATGATAAACATTGTGTGCTATTTAGCTTGAAGGGACAATATCGAGTACAGTTGACATTACCTTTTACAGCAGCCTACCATGCAATATCATAATAGCATCTAGTTGTTCTAGGTTTAACTTTAGGTGTGTACAGAGAATTTTACGCTTTTAACTTGAAGTTGCTCTTTTTTGGGAAATTAAAACCCTAAAGTAAAACGTTGTTCATAGTTTATGAAAAAGGATTGTTCCAACCATCCTATTGAAGGGCGCATTATTAGAATTGTGAAGGACATTGCTTGGGGATTGGTTGCCTCACTATGGAAGTGGGCTTCTTTGTCAAAGTTCGATGTAATGTAGCTTCCCTTCATATAAATAAATATGAATATTATGCCATGTCAGCGTAGCTTTAGCAACAAAAACAAAATTTCGTTTTGTTTCCAACGAAACGGTCGAAGAGTTTTTGTTTCGTAAGAAACTTATATGAGACATTTGTTGAATATTAAATTATCAGTGTTTTCACTGAATGGAACGAAACATCACAACAGATTGAAACATTCTGTAACACTTTGAATAATGAGTTGTTTATGCACTCATTAGGAATCTTCAATAATGTTTGTTTCTATTAACCACTTTTTGTTAAGAGAGAGGGAGGGTTTGGCTTATAGGCTTAAGGAGGTGTTGCATCCAGTTATATCTAAGGCGCATAATTCCTTTGTGGGTGTAGACAGATTTTAGATGCTTTGGTGGCTAATGAAGCTGTGGGTTCTAGGCTCTGGAGTGGGGTCCCAAGACTTGTATGCAAATTGGACCAGTGGACATTAAGAAGGCTTACGACTATATGAACTGAGATTTTCTTCTTTACCTAATGCATAGAATAGGCTTTGGAGCCAAGTGGAGGCAGGGGATCAGTTCTTGCATCTTGTCGGTGTCTTTGTTAGTGTTGGTGAATGGGTCTCCAGCTGGTTTTTTTCAATCTTCGAGAGGATTGAGCGAGGGGATCCCCTATCACCCTTGCTCATTATTGTGGTGATGAAAGCTTTTAGTTGTTTGATCACAGGGCAGTTTGGAGGGGTTTGACAGTGGCATGGTTCCGGGCCATTCTACGGTTGTTTCTCATCTTCTTTATGCAGACAATACTTTGGTGTTGGCGGGAGCTGAGCCTTGCCGATTGAGTTTCCTTAGGTTTGTTCTCATCTGTTTTGAGCCTATTTCTGGTTTCAGGGTTATTGTCTGAGATCATTTCAGTTTGTGAGGTTTTGAATTTGGAGCCCCTAGCCAGTTCTTGAGGTGTAAGGTTGGGGGCTTTCAAGTAACTTATTTGGGATTGCCGCTACGGGCCTCGTTCAAGATAAAGTCAATTTGGGATGGGGTTTTGGAGAGATTTTAGAGGAAGTTGGCTGGATCGAAGCGTCAGTGACTGTTTAAGGGAGATAGACTCATTCTTCTCAAGAGTACTTTATCTAGTCTTCTAACATATATTTTTTTTCTCTCCACTCCATTCTCATCTCGGTGGCCTGGAGTTGGAGAAGATTCAGAAGGATTTCCTTTGGGGAGGGGCTAGAGAGAGCTCTAAGTGTGTGTTCCTCGTTGGAGGAAGGGGGCCTCGACATTAGAAGACTAGTTACTGTCAATAGGTCTCTTCAAGCGAAGTGGTTGTGGAGGTTTGCAGGAGAAGGGGATCGCTTTTGGAGGAGGGTTCTTCAGTGGAAGTATGCTCTTTTAGGGGTGTTGGAGTGGTCCTCGCGTGACTATCTCTCATGGCAGGGGTTTATGGAAACGTATCAATAATGGCTAGGAGAGTTTTTGAAACATATCTTTTTCGAAGTCAGTTATGGAACGCGGGCTAGATTTTCATTGGATGTGTGGCGTGGAGAGATAATTTTTTGAAACATATCTTTTTTCGAAGTCAATTATGGAACGCAGGTGAGATTTTCATTGGATGTGTGGCGTGGAGAGATGGAACGTGGATCAGATTTTGGTTGGATGTGTGGTGTGGGGAGATGACTTCTAGTCGTGCGTTTCTTGATATTTATGCCTGGGTTGAGAACAAAGATGCGCCAGTAGTAAATTCTTTAAGGTGGGATTCAGGTACCTGTTTTTGGGATATTGATATGAGAAAAGAGGCGCAAGATTGAGAAATTGATCAATTACTGGCTTTTCTCGAACAAAGAGGGATGGGTGGCGACGTAGATGTGATTAAGTGGAGTGAAGATTGTAGTGGAAGGTTTACTGTGAAATCTTTTTATAGACGTTTGTCGGGATGCAAGGGATCTCTTTTGTGCAGAGGTGTAGGTGAAAGGCTAAGGCTCCTTCTAAAGTGTTGATCTTTGGTTGATCAGCCGTGCGTAAGAGCATTCTTACCATTGACAACCTCATTCGAAGGGGTTTTTATTTTGGGTAACTGGTGATATTTGCTTACTTGCATGATTTTCCTAGTAAAGCGACGAATTTTCTTTGGAATCTCGCTCCCATGCTCGAAAGTAAGAATCTTGTAAAAATCTCGTTCCCTTCAAAGAAGATCCTTGCTCCCAACTAGAATGAAACCTATCAAACATATAAATTTCAAAAAAACAAAAGAAAAGCTACGAAATAAGAGAAAATCTATAGAATTAATGAGATTATATAATAAAATCTACTCAATTGTATTTTAGTACTTTATATTTACATAATATTTATTTATATATAAAAAATAATTTGTAATTGACACTAATCTACAATATTTATTCATAGTTTAACATATTTTACAATTAAGTAAAATAATATTTCTTAGAATATATAAAAAATATAAACATTCCAATAGATACTCTCAATTAGGATGAAATTTCTCAAACATATAAATCCTAAATAAACAAAAAAAAAGCTATGAAATAAGAGAAAGACGGGGAGTTGGTAGCTCACCTTCTTATTCATGGTAAATTTGCTAGGGATTTGGTGGGGTTTGTTTTGAATCTTTTTGGTATAGTTTGGATTTTAGAGGTGGTGGTAAGAGGGGTCTTGTTGGCTTGGAAGAGGGGGGGGGGGGGGGGGAAGCGAAATCTTAAATTTTCTGAGTACAAAAGTAATTTACAGTATATAAGTATGGGGGTACCCTCATCTCAATAGCTAGCTTTTGGGGTTGAGTTCTACCAAAAACTGTATAACATGGTATCAGAGATGGAGTACCAGAGATGGATATGATACGTGTCCCTAGCATGCACAAGATATGTGCTGTCAAATGAGCACGTTGCGCGTGAGGGAGGATGTAAAGCGAAATTCCACATCGTCTAAGTACAAAAGTGATGTGCAGTATATAAGCGTGAGGGTACTCTCACTTCAATAGTTAACTTTTAGGGTCGAGTTCTACCCAAAATCATATAACAAGGAGAGGGTACTTAGGAGTAGGAGGAAGGCTTGTCGGATGGTGCCTTCTTACTTGATGTTATTGTTGCGGTGGGAGCATAATAAGGAATTGTTTGATGGGGTTGAGACTCCTCTGTTTAGATTAAAGGGAGTCCTGAGCAATTTGTACAATTGGCGCTCTCAAAAAGGCTTTCTTTCTATTAAGGACTCGATTATTTTTGTAGATTCGCTTTTAGTAAGGTGACTTGTTATTAATGACCTTACAATGTACATATATCACTCTAGGTAGAGTAGGATATTGAAGAAAGAGCTGTATAGCTACCCTTGGTTAGTTTTTCCTGGTGCAGTTTGAATCAAGTTGTTTCTCACACAACTATTGTTTTTTATGAGATGTATCCTTGCTGCTTTTCTTGTCGGATGTGTGCTTTTCTTTGGTTGTTCATTGTTACATGATACTTAATTTCAATGACCTAAGTAGCATAGACACGGATACGTGGGACATGCCGACACGTCAATTTTTAAAAGATGCAGGACACGACACGTCTAAGACACGTTAAAATTTTATATTTTTATGTATTTATTATATGTAAAATATATAAATAATTTATTCAATGGTAATGAAAAATATACAACATATTACTAATAAAATTACGAAGTCTTATATTTCTTCTTATAAATGTTCTAAAATATATTTAATGTGCATAATTTGTATTTTGAAAAATGTAAAATATTGTTACTATAAAGAAATTCATCACATAGAACGTGTTCGGAGAGTTCAAGAAGTGTCATTAAAGTGTTCATCAACTTTCGAAAAAATGTATAGCATTATAAATTTAATTTCTTAATTAAGACACGTTTAAAAAATATTGAATTCGAATTTAGGATTGTTTGAAGATTGTCCAGAGAGTGTCGTGTCTTTTACGAGTATTTGACACTACACACCACCATCATGGAAGCGTCCGTGCATCTTAGTCAATGATTGAAGTTGATTTATTGTTTTTGAATTGATTTAGGACCTGAGGTTACCACTATCAGATGATTTCTTTTGCTCTAGAAATCTCCTACTTTTTCACAATATGTATATTTACATATATCGCATTTGATAGTTGTTTCTTCTCCATTTGTTCACTCTTTTTGATATTAATACTCCGGTTGCGAAGAATATCTAGAACTTATCCATTGCAAATATCAATATAACTAGTAGATCGTTTTGTACTTGTGAGTGAAGGTAACAAAAGAGTTGTTATCTTTGGATTATGATTATTCTTAATTGTAATGAAATTTTGAAGCGTATCAGCTAGAGGAACAATAATACCGAAATCTACACGCCTGCTTGAAATTAGAGGTACTCTCTATAATACAAATACAAATAAAGAGAAACTCTCTCTCTCTCTCTCTCTGAAATTCTTATTAAACAACAACCAAATTGCTGAAAGGTTCACATCAAATATTCGTAACCATACTTAAACTAAACCAAATAAAAAATACTTAGAAAAGGAAATTAAAACATTAAGAAATAAATCAAATCTAATTCTTGTAAACGAAGTTATCAATAAAATAAGAAAGTCACTAAACTTAATGTGAAAATAAAAAAAAAATTATCTTTCTTGAAATTCTGTCTGCATCAGCTGGATACCCAACTGTGAGGGGAATAGTAAAGATTATCAGTTGCTTTCTTCTGAAAATGGTGCACTGGTCTCTCTCACACTCTGTGTCTGTGTCTCTGCCAAATTGAAGTCCTGCTATTCTGGCTGACTGTTTTCAAATAACACTGCAGTTATTCGGTAGTTTTGCTTGCATGTGTTTATTTTTCATTCTCTAGATGTCAGAAAATGGGTGTTTTTTAATTCTCTGCATATCTCCCTCCCTCTTTCCCGTCTTTGAAAATTAATGGGCATCTTTTCGTTTATATTTTATTCTCCAATGCAGATAGGCTGAAAAGCAGCACTGACAATTACATGAATAAACTGGAGCACGTTCATGCCACCAACACAGCCTTGGAGAAGGAAACTTCCAATAATTTAGTTGTACAGAGAACTAATGTTACCGACGGATTTCCAGATTCTTTAGATGTCTATAATACCTCCCAGAATTCAGAATCTAATATTCCCGGGATTGGTTCTTCCGGCTTAATTGAGTGGCATCAGCCAGAAACTCCTAATTTATCTTTAATTCCAGCCGGGAGTTCTGGCTTCCCAAAGTCTGCACAGATGTTTGTTGATGCCATCAAGAAGAATAGGGCCTGTCAGAAATTTATTCGTAGTAAGCTTATTCAAATTGAAGCAAGAATTGAAGAGAACAAAAAGCTGAAAAATCGTGTTAAAATCCTGAAAGACTTTCAGATTAGTTGCAAAAAACGAACTGGGCGAGCATTGTCCCAGAAGAAGGATGCTCGTGTCCAGCTGATTTCAGCAATGAAGCCACGGCCTAATTCAAAGGTCATTCTCTTAGTAGTCTTTATATTGCGTTCAACGAATTAATTGATTGTGATGTTATTGAATTTCATACCAGCTTCAAAATTCAGACATTTCATTGGTTATATCATCAATTCTTTCTTTTTCTTGTAAAAATAGAAGTTCTTATTTATATATTTTTTTCTACAGCAACATAGATGCATATGTAAACATCCATGTATATGTGCAATGGTTATCAGATCGTAAGTAACCATGATTAGATTTTCAGCAGTACACACACCTTGAATGCGGTATACTTCCATCTATGATGATAAATCACAAAGTTGTCAAATCTTTTATTTTTTCCCCCTCCCCCTATCCTTTCAATTTTAAATGCAAAATGTGAAAACAAAATGACTTGAAAACTTGTCAGAGATCAATGATAAAACTTAGATTACATTTTTATGGCTCCATTCAAAAATAGAATTAGGGTTTGTTTGTAACACATGGAAAGAGTAAGGAAAGGAAATAAAAACATTTCTTCCTTCCTGTGTTTAGTTTCTAGTTTGGGAGTGAAAATATAAAATCCATGAAAAAATAACAAATAAGTGAAAAGTGATTTTGCTCCGTAGTTCTTTTATTTTTATTTCATCTTTCTTTTTCTTTCTCTTTATTTTTTTTCTTCCATCTCTTCATTAGAATCAAACAAGGAAAAGTTATTTTCCTTCGTAATTTCCTTTCCCTTTCTTGACAAAACCAAATAGTGAAAACTACTTTCTCCACAATTTCTAATTCCCACTTAATTTCCCTTTCTCTTTGCCTTCTATGAATTGCAAACGCATCCTTACTTTTGCTTTTAAAGTGAAAATAGCGAGCTTATGCCCTTTCAAGTTGAGCATTTTTTGACAGATTAATAAGCCTGATCAGATTTTATGCAATCCCAAGCCATCAAAAGGAATAAATAATTACCTACAGAAAGAAGAGAAGAAGTAAAGGATGTAGCATTTTATCACCTTGCGGAGTTAGTGATCTTGTAGCCCTTCTACTCCTGTGTAGAAAAGACTGTAATATCTTACCCCGCTTAACACATTCACTACACATGGAAGGCATTTTTAATCGCTATGCATCGATCTCAAGTCATGTACAATTCCTGTACTTTTGAAAGGCAACATTCCTATGACAGTGTGTTGTAACATCTACAAGACAATGTGAACATAATGCAACAGTCTCAGACATGACATAAGTTTGATGCCTTACAGGCTTTATCACGATTATATGTGTAATTCACAATATCAAGACCATTGTATATGAAGTCTTCTATCGTTATATTAGCTTTCGACGTGAGATAGGTTGACATGCTTGCTTCACCAGTTTTGTTTTACAAACACCTCAACCATCTTGTTTGGGTAATTCTAAATGCACATGCATTAGTTTTTTGGACACTCAGCTTCTGTGGACACACGCCTTAAAATTTTCAATTTTATATTTTTCTTTGCACATGCACCTAAATTCGAACTCTATCCCCATTCTAACACTTCAATCCCTAACCCCACATACACCGGCCTCCATATCCTCCACCTCCGACCACCATGTCCTCCACCTCCCCACCTTCCCCTG
>JAOTRH010000016.1:10921690-10937736 GCA_034768845.1 Heliamphora exappendiculata | reverse complement strand
CACCTGCCTCCACCCTCCTTCGGCAAACCCCTCCCAACCACCCAACCAACCCCTTTGCAAAACCCTAACCACCCAACCCCTTCCCCTTGGACACCAATCTGTGTCTTGGAAGAGATAAATGGAGGGGGGGTGCAGTGAAGCAACTAAGGAGATGGTCGGATTTGTGGAAGGTGGCACTAGCATGGAGCGAGGGAGAGCAGGGTGGCCGTAGGTTTCAAAGGGAAAGGGGTTGGGGTGGCGAGGAATGTGGGAGGGATGGCAATGGCGAGGTTGGGTGTTTGATGGTGGAGGGGGCTGGGAAAGGGTGGTAGGGTGGGAAGGGGTGGCAGGATGGGAAAAGTAGGGGGCTAGGATGTTGGCAGCGGATGAGTTGGTCGCCGGATGTGGAGGATGTGGTGGTTGGTGGTGGAGCAAAGCAGTTATCGTGATTTTCAACTGTTGGTGGTGGAGGGGCTGGAGGGTGTGTAAAGAAATTGGCTCTGCCAAAAATGACAACTTTATTTAAGGATAAAATTGTATTAAAAAAATCTTTTAAATGGCGTGTCCAAAGAATGTGTATGCACTTAGAAGCTCTCATCCTGTTCATTTCACTATTTTTCAAAACCTAATTGTTGTACTATTGTCAAAAGGCCTTCTATTGGAGTCATTGAAATTCTAGCCTTTCTATCTATTTTATGGCGTGATCACATAGCTTTTTAGAGTTACATTATGACTTTAGCAAAGTTGAATTTGTAGATTCTCACCTACCCTTCAATATTCTATTTCCCACGATACATCATCTGTTGAAGTGATCTAGTTCATCAAACCAAATTTATCTTCCTACCTTATAATAATAGTCGATAGTTTATCTAGTTTATATGCACTTACCCAATTAGTTTGTTTATGTCGTTCAGAGAATGTGTTAAACTAATATAACTTATCAGTTACCATTTATTTTTGGTTAAAGGTAGTCGATCTTGGATATGGCTAAAGGGAGTAAACTTGAATCATCATTTATTGGTTAAGAAACTTAAAAGATCTTAACCCGTCAAATCTAGTGTTTAAATCGTGATATTGGCTAACGTAATTATTGAGGTCACGCGTAACAAGTATCATGAGTATTAGCTAATGCGTAACGTGAATTAGAAATTTGACTCGTGAATTTTTTCAAGCGCTAGCAAATATTGTAAACCTCACTGGTAAGCAAGTTCTGCTTTAATTATAATAAAGAGAATGGTTATAGTGATTTCTCTTCAACATTTTGACATCAAATTCTTTTTAAAAGTAATATGAAATTTTATGTTGCTATGAAACAACACAAATAATATATTTGTAAGGTAAGAGAATATTGTCGTCTTGTATATTAAAAATGCTATCAGAATAAACAACTCGTGACAATAAAGCAAATAAAAGCTAATATTTATTGATGCAGTGATGCAAATACTATAGCAATAGACATCAAAAGCTACAAAAGGAAAAAAAAAACATAGCATGAAAAGGTCTAGAATGGAAGAAATTGAAAAAAAAAAGTGCATGGCAGAGTTCTTGTCTTCATGCGAGTTCTTATTGTGTAATGGTGCTTGTAACTGGCATAATTGATACATAAAACGTACTGGGTGTATCGGCAGCTATGCGCGCGAATTTTCATCGTACTAAGTTTTTGTCGTGTAACCCAATCAGTATCTTAAAAAACCAATACACCTGTGAATTTAGGACCCTAATCGAGTCATATCATAGCTCTTTTTTGAACAAACAGTTTGAACCTTAATATTAAAAACAGACCATAATGCCAAACTTGAAGACATTGAAGGTAAGTTTTTCCTCCAAATATTGAACATATATCATGATATGGAGAATTTTGAAAATTGAGCAATTGACACATTGAATACAGAATCTATAATATGTTTGAAGTAAACACAGCGACCTTCCAAATAGGACTTTGATATGTAGACCAGTGGCATTGTCTTTTAACAGAATAAGAAGAATATGATTGAGAAATTACAAAATTAAGGTGCATGGGGCACAGTGCACCTCTTTAGCAATGAACTGCCAAGGAGATGCTCACCTGAGGGCTTTGTTGACTGCTGATTGAATAGATTTCACATTGTAAGATGAAGATTGGTTATGCCTTAACAAGTCTTGAGGTTTTTTTGGAGATTGAGGTGTACCTTTAATTATATGTCCTTACTCAACCTCACATCTCTATTACTTTTTGTTGTGTATGCGTGATTCTTTAAATTTGGTTAAGTATGTTGGCAACGGACTGCTTTTAAAAGATCGTTTTGGATATCAAGAGTTACACATTGATCATGATGGTATGGTAACTTTAGGCTTCAATTTTCAGTTTATGCTACCTGATCTCTTAAGCATATTTCCCATTCACATTGGTTCCACTCCTATTTTTTTAGCTTCTGCTGAAAATGAATGTTTCTTATCAAATGAGATTAAGAAAAGAAAGGTATTTGAATTACATTTTATGGTTCTTGCAGGTCAATGGGAAAAAGTTCTCTCCTTTATATTATGGTCCGAACGAGAACTCTCATGTTGCTAATTATAAAATGGTGTTGACAAGATTTCCCATATCATTGAACCGACAAAATTGGTCAGATGAAGAAAGGGAGAATCTTGCCAAGGGAATAAAACAACAATTCCAAGAAATGTTACTTCAAAAGTCAGTTGATTTAATCAGGTATATTTTGTCTAGATAAAATCTCGATGGAGCCAAAAAAACATGACTCTTGTGCGTTGAATGTCTGCATCTTATAGTAGCAACTTATTCATTAATAATTTTTGTGCATAATCACAAAGCTTCATGTTTTCCATATTTCTCTCTGGAATGGGCAGCCCAGTTATCTGAAGGGATATTTTCATTGGCATGAAATGCAGTTATATTGGCCTTTTAATTTTTTTACAATCTCAATTGATAATATAAGGTTATGGCTTAATTTTCTATGTGCTTTTAGTACTAGTAATCTTTTTCTTGTGTTAATAAGAATGTTTTCTAAGACCTTACCTTGTTAAACTTTTTGTGGAAATCATTTTGTTAATAACTATGTTACTGAAAGTTGGAGCAAGTTTTAGGGAGAGCCCTTCTGTTTGCCCAGAGGAGTTTAGAATCATGAAGTGTATATTTGACCACCCTTTAAACATCGATTTGCAAATTTTGGATTTAATTATCTTCCATTAAATATTTACTTCTCAAGCCTATACTGACTTAATAATTCTTTACTTGACAGTGATGTAGAGGGATCTGGAGATTCAAATGGGGTTGATAGTATTATTGCATCAATTCGGGATCTTGATATCACCCCTGAGAATATAAGATCATTTCTGCCTAAGGTTAATTGGGATCGGTTGGCTTCTATGTACGTCATAGGTCGTTCTGGTGCAGAATGTGAAGCAAGGTAACTTGATATTTTTTTCCTAAAAGAAATTTCTTCCTTTCAAACCATCCTGATATTTCAATTATATCTTTAAATGGTTGTGAAGAACGTTTTTGTTTTCTTTTTTTTTTATCTATATTTTACACGCAAAATGTATGTATGTATCTTTAGAGTTTCAAATCACCTCATCCTTGTTTTAGAAGAAAGTGCTTTTTTTGGCCTCGTAATTTTTTGTGGAAGCTGCGTATTTAATCGGGTCCACTTACGTTAGATTTCTTTTATATGCTGATAAATCACATAGGTCCAATTTTTTTGAGCGTTTGATTCTTAACCTCAATAAATGAAAAATTAAGTTCAAGTTGGCACACTGCATGGATTGAGTTAGCTTTGGGATTGCTAATATTTTGGTATGCAGATGATGAATCCTGGATAAAATCCTGAAGCAGCAGTTATTTTAAGCCGTTGTAATGTTCTGTCCTTACCTTTATGTAGGTGTATATGTAGGTACTTTTTTCCTCTATGATCATTATACTTTTTCTGTAAGATAATATAGACAGGTGAAATGCATGATTTGTATTTAAATTAAGTGCGGAGAGAGAGAGAGCAAAATTCGATTTGTATTTAATAGAACACGATTTCTTAATAGTATTTGTCCTCCTTGATAAGGAGCTTTGTGGAGCGCAAAATGGGTGTTGTAGAACAAATAATGAAAGACCATTTCTTGCTCTTCCACTAAATGAGGGAGTCGCTAAGAAAAATACAGAAACCAATAATAGACTTGCGATTAGACACATCACGAATCCAATTAGGATCATCATAAACCCGAAGAGTCAAAGATGAAAAAGAAAAAAATAAGCTCTAAAAGAGAGTGCAACGCACGCAGTACAAAATGAGAAGCAAAACTACCCAATAAGTAGAGCAAGGAGCAGAGACAAATCGACTCACTAACGGCATACGCAATGTCAGGACGAGTAACAGTAAGATAGACCAAATACTCAACTAACTCTCGATAGATAGTGGGTTCGTTCTTAAGAAGAATACCATCAGAATGAGAGAACTTGGAATGTAATTCAATGAGAGTATCTACAACCTTATCATCAGTGAGGCGAACACAATAGATCACCTCATTTGTATATTTTGATTGAGATAAGAAATAGCCCTTAGGGGAGGAAGCAACCTTTATATTAAAAAAGTAGTGCAAATGATTCAAATTTTTGATATCAAATGCACAAAACAAATGTTGTTTCACTTTGGAGATAGCGGCAGAATCAAAACCTTTGATGATCATGTCATCCGCATATAATAAAAAGTAAGCATTCCAGCAGAAGTGCAGCGGAGAACAAGGGCAGAATCATGAGGATTAGGGGTGAAACCAATCTGGGTAACAACGGATTGAAAATTGTTATACTAGGAACGAGGGAATTGCTTTAAACCATAAAGAGCGCGAAGAAGAAGACAAACACTACCAGTAGGATGCAGAAGACCTGTGGGAGAACGCTTATAAACTTCCTAATTAAGATACACATTGAGAAAAGTATTATTGACATCCAATTAAAAGAGAGGCCACTAATGAATTGCAGCGATAGAAATCATGGTACAAACTATAGTTATCTTGGCTACATGTGCAAACGTTTCCTCGTAATTAATCCTATACTCCTAAGAAAAATTCTTTGCAACTAATCTGGCCTTATGGCGCTTCAGAGAACCATTATAATGAGTTTTAACTTTGTAAATCCATTTACATCCAATAAGGTTTTTACCGGCAAACAGTGGAACCTCATTCTAAGTACAAGTCTTCTAAAGAGTAGCTAATTCTTCTTGCATGGCATTGATCGAGTTTATATCAATATGTGCTTTATAGGACTAAGGCTCAAAATAAGTATGAAAAGGGAGCAAAGAAAAATCTATTAATATAAAAAGAAGAGAGCAAAGCAAAATCTATTAATAAAAAAAGGCTTAAACATAAGCATAAGTTACAGAATATAAATAGAATAAAATCTAAAATCCTAATTAGTCTTAATTGCTAAATTACCCTTTAGCTGACTAATAAATATAAAAAAATCAAAAGTACACTTTCTCATCTAGATCTAGACCCCCATAATCTTTTAATCAAATGCCGTCATCCTTTTATGACTTAGATTCTTGGAATACAACGGTTTGGAGTGCCCCGAAGAAGTGTTTTCAATTTGCTCCTCCTAACAAGCTTATGTTATGTTGATTGAAGGAGTCAGCTCCCTTGCTCATGGAGATGCATGTTGAGAGTAGAGTTCCTCCTAAGGTGGTTTCTTTGCTTGGATAGATGCTTTTGGGCCTATATTGATGGTTCATCTTAGGAAGACAAGGGACTAAGGTGATGTTAGAATGGTGTTGCTTGTCAAAGGTTGTAGGGGAAGTGTGAATCATCTCCTTTACCACTATGCAGTTGTCACATTGTGATGGAATCTTATTTGCTTTCTTTGGTGTGGTTTGGTCCCTTGTTAATAGTTTGGAGGCAGTATAATAGGTGGAATTGGAGAATATTGATTTTCCTTTGTATAGTTTGAGAGGATCCACACTTTGTCCCCCTTTCTTTTTTTGTTGTTTGTGAAATGATTACCCTTTTTGGTTATTGCTTGTGCAGTTTATAGGTGACGCACATACATATTTGTGTCATATGTATGTGGATGCATAAAATATGTACAAAGTTGGCCTAGGTAATCCTCCACCAAATCCTAGCTTCTTAATCTTTTTCCAGTTTTCTGAAAATTGTTTATATTTGCCACACATAGGTTGAATAGGAAAGCTCTTACCCTGGTGGGATATATTAGTTTACTCTCCATGAATATCGATGCCCGGGGAATTGGGCATCGGTCCTCTTTGATAGAGACCCAAAATACATTCGCCTTTGTTTCATTAGGTATCTTTAAATCATATGCTTCAAAATTGCGGGAGATGTGTAAAAACACAAAAAGGCCATACTCCAAAAACATGGTGGAATCAATAAAACTTGGAAGGTTAATGTTGATAACACCCAACTTATAGATATAATATTATCTATTTCGTTTAAACACGAATATAGCCTTATAGGGATGCGCTACAAGGACAAATCCTATAAAAATGTTGGCCAAGTCATAAGTTTTTCTTAAATAGGTCCTCATTGCTCTTGTAGGGTTGCTAATTCTTGAATAAATAGACAACTATCTAATATCCTTCTGCTTTTATAAAATGGATTTAGGAAGAACCGGGAAGTGTACGATGAGCAAAATTTACTTTAGTTGCACTAATAGGCAAAAAACACTTGTTGATCATGTTCTTGCGTAAAATGAGGCCGCCGTCTATCAATGTGATGTCAAAAAATACAGTAGAGAACATGCTGATGTTTGGCACTGTACGCCTAGTAGTGCTGTTCTAATACTCTCCCGGTCTATGTCTATGGGTTTGCCCGAAAGGAGGTCCAATCTGTTGAGTGGAGGGTTTAGAGAATGTGGATCAATCATTGATAAATGTAGAGGCCGTCCCAATATGTCCGAGATTGATGTACGCAGAGGTGGAGTTGGTATTACGCAGCTGGATCCTTGACCATCCGTTTCTGAGGTTGGATTCAAAAAAGATGAAGTGAAGAGAAGGGGTTCTGTTATCATGAACCATCATGAACTTTTTGAGGTCTTAAGAAATGTAATTATAAGCGTTAAAAAGAGTGATGAGAGTAAAGAAGTAATTACTGATGAAAAAGAAAATGTTATCAGTAAATGAAATGTTCAAACATTTTATTTTTACGCGGTTGTACGGACGTGTTTCACCTCGAAACTGAACCTATTACTGGTTTTGCGTAAGAATGAAACAATGCGGATTTTATACTGCCCCGGAGGGACATTTTTGTCTTTTCATGCATGGGCAAAACCTTTTAATATTACAGTTTTGCTCTCTGCGCGTCTAACGGCGCGCGTTTTAGTCCCTAATAAAACCACGTGGGTAACGTCATAAAGTAGGTGGAACCTATAGGGTAATGATTTTGTCGTTGAATATTATATTCACTTTTACAGTTGGCACCGACAAAGTAAAAAACAAACAGTAAAAAGTAAAAGTGTACAATGTAAAGCGAGAAATATGGGGCTCAGATGACATTTTGAATTATATAAAAGGAAAAACTTACCCCGTACGCATTCTACTAGTTATATATAAATATATTATTTCAGTAATTATTCTTTTCGGAGAGGAATATTTTCTACAATCTACAGATATTGCTAGACTTCTTATTTGGGTATCTTGCCTTTGCCTTTCTCTTTTCCCAGATGAGGAATAAAATTATATCGGTATACAATGTTGATATTCCTCACTATGTTGTCGGATTTAACAGTTAAAATGAAGGAAATATATTGCTTCAATAATGAAAGATTATAGATGTGACATATATTGATTTGATAATAGGAAGTCTGGCAATATCTGTAGATTGTAGGAAATATTCCTCTCCGAAAAGAACAGTTCCTAAAATAATATATTTATATATAAATAGTAGACTGCGTAAGGGGAAAGTTTTTCCTTTTATACAATTCAAAATGTCATATAAGCCCTATATTTCCCGCTGTACACTTTCACTTTTTACTGTTTGCTTTTTATTTTCTAGCTGTAAAAGTGAATATAATATTCAACAACAAAATCATTATCTTGTGGGTCCCACCTACTTTATAACGTTACCTACGTAGCTTTATTAGGGACTAAAACGCGCGCCGTTAGGCCTGCGGGGGGCAAAACCGTAATATTAAAAGGTTTTGTCCCCGTGTGAAAAGACAAAAATGCCTCTTCAGGGCGCTATAAAATCTGCGTTGTCTGAGTCTCACACAAAACCAATAATAGATCTAGTTTCGAGGTGAGACACATCCATACAACCGTGTGAAAAGACAAAAAAGCCTCTCTGGGACGCTTTAAAATTCGCGTTGTCTCAGTAAACCGGTGTGGTGGAAAGTGTATTAACTAGTAATTTCACATCAATAGAACTTGCATTGCCTAATTTATTTTCTCAATTGAGATTGAGATATGGTCACAAGAGTATTAAAGTGGATAAAATATTCACTTTTATATGCTCCCAACGTCAGTATATTGGTTAGAGTAAATGCCAATGACAGTCTGCATATGTTCAAACATTTATTTTCATAATTAACGTTTAATAAATTTTAAATAACATTTGTATTTAAGACTCGCAGGGTTTCATCTCCCGGGTTTAACATGGTTGATTTGCCGCTCAAAATAGACATTTAATCAATTAAATGATGAGAAAAATAAAAGAGAAAATCACCGAGATTAATTTGTTTTATCAATTGAAATTGAGATATGGTCACAAGAGTATTAAATAAATGCAATTAATTTAGTTTCAGTTTCATCTTAATATATTAATTTCATTTTCTTTGCCTGAAAACATTAACACACCATCGTCTTCATCATTATAATTCTGTTTAGTTTATTTATTTCATGGGATATTTTAATCCCATTGTTTTATTTAATGTTCAAGTTAATGGAGGTGGACGATATAAAAACCGGTGCGGTGGAAAGTGTATCAGTCAGTGATTTTCCATCAATAGAACTTGTATTGCCTAATTTATTTTCTCAATTGAGATTGAGATATGGTCACAAAAGTATTAAGGTGGATAAAATATTAATAAAATATTTACCTTTATGTGCTCCCAACGCCAATGGAAATCGGTCATAGTAAATGTTTATGACCGGAGGTTAGATGGCAATAACAGTCTGCAAGCTTATTTTGTATTCCCTGTAGATTGTCAGTGTGAGTTAATTTATTATGAGAATGGATATTGCTTTATTAATGACAGACAGGTCCCATGGGTGGTCAAGTATCGCCTAAAAGAATCTAATATTAAAAGGGGTGTTACTTATTGTAAAATGAAGAGATATCTGAAGTATTCTACAAATGAGATGCCAGAAGATACTGTAATGAGATTGCCGTCTATCAATATGATGTTAAAAAAATACAGTAGAGAACATGTTGATGTTTGGCACTGTGCCCCTAGTAGTACTGTTTCAATTCTCTCCCGGTCCGTGTCTATTATTAAATGTCTGTTGAGTGCGACAAATCAACCCTGTTAAATTCTCCGGGAGATAAAATTCTGCGAAGCTTAAATAAACATGTTAATTATTCTCTTTTATTTTTTTCATCATTTAATTTATTAAATGTGTATTGAGGGCGGCAAATCAACCCTGTTAAATCTTCCGGGTGATGAAACTCTGCGAGGCCTAAATAAGAATGTTAATTATTTTCTCTTTTATTCTTCTCATCATTTAATTTACTAAATGCCATTTAAGGGCAGCAAATTAATCATGTTAAACTCTCCGGAGGATGAAACTCTGCGAGACCTAAATAAAAATATTACTTAAAATTTATTAAATGTTAATTATGAAAATAAATGTCTAAACATATGTAGACTGTCATTGACATTTACTCTGACCAACCCACTGGCGTTGGGGGCGCGCAATGGTGAATATTCAACACGCATTATATAATGTTGTAGATGATTTATCTTTTAAATTTTTACCTTGTAAAAAAGAACTCTTGGGGGCACAAAGAGACTATGTTGTTAATGAAAAATACCATAAAAAAACTAGATGTAATGGTGGTATTGCTTGTATTGTTTTATGTAACCGCGATATCTCCTATCACAGAGATATTAATCTTGAACCATTCTTTAAAGAGTAGACAGAATCCAATGTAATCTATGAATTTATTAATGAAAGATTCTATTAAACTTTATTAAATGTTAACTGTTAATTGTTAAATGTGAAAATGAAATGTCTGAACATGTCATTTGCTTATAACATTTTCCTTCTCATCGGTAATTACTTCTTTACTCTCATCACTATTTTTAACACTCATTATTACATTTCTTAATATATTAGAAAGTTCTTGAGGGTCCATGATAACGGAACCTCTCCTATCAACTTCTTCTTTCCTGACTCCAATATAAAAAACGGACGGTCCAGGATCCAGTTCCGTAATACCAACTCATCCTTTGCGTATATCAATGTCGAGCACGCTGGGACGAGCTCTGTGTTCATCTATGACTGATTCACATTCTCCGAAACCTCAAATCAACAGATTGGACCTCATTTCGGGCAAATCCATAGACATGGACCGGGAGAGTATTGGAACAACACTACTAGGGGGACAGTGCCAAATATCAACATGTTCTCTACTGTATTTTTTTGACATCACATTGATAAACAGTGGTCTTATTACAGCATCTTCTGGCATCTCACTTGTAGAATACTTCAAATACCCCTTCATTTTACAATAGGTAACACCCCTTTTAATATTAGATTTTTCAGGCGATACTTGACCACCCATGGGACCTGTCTATCATTAATAGAACAATATTCATTTCCATAATAAATTAATTCACACCGGCAATCTAGAGGGAGTACAAAATAAGCCTGCAGACTGTCATTGCCATCTAATCTCCGGTCATAAATATTTACTCTGACTAACCCACTAGCGTTGGCAGCACATAAAGATGAATATTTTATTAATATTTAGTACTCTTGCGACCATATTTCAATCTCAACTGAGAAAATAAATTAAGCAATGCAAGTTCTATTGAAGTAAAATCACTTACTAATACACCTTCTACCACACCGGGTTTTATATCGTCTACCTCCATTAATCTGATTTCTCTCCGAGAAGAACACTTCCTGAAATAATATATTTCTATATAAATAGTAGATTGCGTAAGGGGGAAGTTTCTCCTTTTATACAATTCAAAATGTTGACTGGGTCTCACATTTTTCACTTTACACTGTATACTTGTACTTTTTATTGTTTTTCTTTTTACTTTGTCAGCAAGTATTACTTTTCTATGTGCCAGCTGTATTCCACTGCATAACAGTGAATTTACCCTGTGAGACCCACTTATTTTATGACGTCACCCACGTGGCTTTGTCGGGAACTAAGAAACTTGGAAATCCACCTTAGATGCTTGTTTTATTTTTTCCTTTTTCTTCCAAATATGTAATCAACCATAAAGTTAGGTGCTTGACACTTGTGTACCCAAGTATTTGATATAGAATTTACCTATTTTATAAAATAGCTTTGTTGGAGAAAATGTTAGCTTCATGTATATCAAACTCAGACAAGCAAGTTTCTTTGCTTTCCATCAGCTGTTATTTGCTACATAAAATCTGTCTGTCAAATTCAGAAATTCTACACTAGTTAAACTCCAGTTTCTGTGATGGTCCTCCTGGCTGAGAAAAGTGCCTTAAAGAACTGGATAGGTTCAGCAAAGACATTCTTCTACTATTCCAATTCATTCCCTGCATAATTCTTGGACTATTCATTTTATTTTGCATTCTGACCTTACCTTCTTTATGAAAGAAAAAGTACTTTTGTCACCCCAGGATAAGCCATTTAATTCAAGATTATCATTGCAAGAATGCCTTGTCGGCTTTTGCCAAACTTGGTTGCTTAGTAACAAATTTATCTCTGTCATCGTCCTAGAGGAATTTGTAGCTTGATGTATTTTTTTCTTGGCACTCTCCACCCTAGCTTCTTTGGTGAGAGTATAAATATTAGCACAAGATTTCTGATTTAGATTGGTCAGTTGATCTTTGACTCTCTTTGTTAAACCACTAAGTTTGTGCATCAAGGATGCACGAATTGGAACTTTCCAACCACCATCAATTAACAAATGACTATCCATGTTAATCATTGTAGCCACCTTAAAGGACCTCAAACCAGTGATAGAAAGGATTGATGTTTCTTTGAGTAAACAACAGAAAATAGAATATTTTCATATATTTGCTACAAGAGAAAAGTTCAAGTTTTGTTTTCCTCCTTTTGACACAAGAAAGCCTACTGGATTACCCCTATTAGATTCAGACAAAACTTTAATATTTTCATGGATTAAGATTATGATTTTTTGTTTCTTTTTTCCTTTTTTTTAATCAAATACTTTAAAATTTAATAAAAGAGAAGAGGTACAAAATACATGGAATGAAAATTCCGCATAAGTAAAATACAAAATTGCAAAATACAGAAAAACCTCTCCACCACAATTCATACACCATCCTTCAGTCTCTAGAAATCAAAAACACCGGAATCATCTTATATATGGAGTAGAAATCGAAGTGCAGGGGAAAGATGAATAATGCACTCTATCTCATAGAGATCCAATCTCACTGAACCTATCCTCAAACCCCTAGCTTTATGCTCTAAGCTGTTGATTAAGATTATGATGGTCGACTTGGAAGTTTAAAATCACTTGTGCTACCCAGCTCAAAAACCTTTTATACTTATGATGCAATTGAAGTGCTTCTGACGTCATTGTAGCTTTGTATAGAATCGACATTTTAGTTGTTACTTGTTAGGTTTTCTATCTCCAACTATACATTTGTCCCTATGAGCTGCCAATTAGGGCTTGTCTATCCTAACCTAAAGCACTTCCCGATGGGGAAACATATCAGGGTAGGCATCCTTGATCCTAGTAAATGGGGCTTTATTATGATTTTGTACATGTTTGTCACCCATTTATTAGCTTAAGACCTTCCCTTAGGTGCAGGATTCTCCTATTGGGGGTGACAAATTCGCTTCTGAAACTAACTCCTACACTCCGAAGTAAGAATATTGTCAGAATCTCGCTCCCAATTTGAATGAAACCTCTCATCTCAAACATATAAATCCCAAAGAAACAAAAGAAAAGCTATGAAATAAAAGAAAGTCTACAGCATCCATAAGATTATAGAATAAAACTAATTCAAATGTATTTTAGTACTTTATATTCATATGCAGAAAAAATAATTTGTATTTGACACTAATATACAATATGTATTCGTATTTTAACTTATGTATTACTGCTAAGTAACAATATTTTTCTTAGGGTATATAAAATATATAAATACTCCCATATGTGCTTCTAACCTTGAACCCTTCTCTCGCCCCCGCTCCTCTGCCCTTGTCCCTGCTCTTGCTTTGTGCAACTTAGGACCTTCCCTTCCAAAAAATGTGATGACTGGTAGCATTCTTTTTCTACAACACCCTTTTCATTTGAAACAAAACATTATTGTTACGGAAGAAAAGATAACAATAACGAGAAAAGTAACGCAAATACACACATATACACGCAATTTACGTGGTTCACCCAAAAAACTAGGATTACGCCCACGGAGTTGTGGCAATTTCACTATGAGATGAGGGAATACAAGAATTAAAACCCTAACCAAAAGCAACGAATATAAATACCCACCAATCGGGGCCAAAACATGTTTACAAAAAAAAACATTGCTTCGGCTCAGGCCTAACTGTCCAATTCTCCACTCTATGGACTAAGCCTCACAAAAAACCCTTTTAAAACTGTAGTGCCTCTAGAACACGTCGGTTCATGGGTCCCCCCCCCCCCCCGCCGCAAAAAAAAGAAAATAATAATAACTAGGCTCCAGTTCCACATGCCCAACAAACATCAGTGTTTTCTGCTGTTCCCTTAAAAATATAACATATCTTCTCCCCAATAACATTATCTGTGGCATTTCTGGCTTCATATTTCTGCATTAGTTGACCAGTTTTGTGCTTTTCTATTTTTATGAAACATATATGTTCTTCCACCATGCTTGCATCAGATGTCTAAGTTGACCACCGTGACAGAGACATAGGCCATTGTTGGATTTGAATTAAGTGCAAGTCAATACATAGCAGGTGGGAACCATGACTGACTTGTTTCCACTCAAAATCATGGTGCTGAATCCACTGTGACTTAAAGCTTTCAGTTGTCTGCAAGGCTGTCATGTTTCTATCGGCTTTTAACCACATTGATGATGTGGACATGGATTGCCTTGTTTGTAATGCTTTTTAGCTAATGTATCTGAGAAATTCTTGCAGGTGGTTGAACTGTGAAGACCCTTTAATCAATCGCCATCCATGGACTAAACTGGAGGATAAGAAACTTCTGCATATTGTGCAACAAAGGGGGATCAATGACTGGATTGGCATTGCCTCTTTGTTGGAAACAAACAGGACCCCATTTCAGTGCTTGGCTCGATATCAAAGAAGTCTTAATGCCTCGATAATGAAGAGGGAGTGGACCGAGGATGAGGATGATAAACTTCGTGCTGCTGTAGAAGCTTTAGGTGAGAGTAATTGGCAGCTTGTGGCTTCTACTTTGGAAGGAAGGACAGGTACCCAATGCTCTAATAGGTCAGTTAGCTATCCAAATCACAAGTTTTATTGAATTTTAAGCCAGGCAATCTAATTAATAATGCAAAGTCATCAGGGTAATATACTTTTTGAGTTCCATAAATGGTTGAGTAGTTCTCATGGAGAGGATTTTATATGCTTCGAATATCTGCTGGTGTAAATTTCTAATAATTGTGTGTTTTTTATTGGAGTTGAATTTTTTCTACAATGCAGATTTTATTTGCAGGAACAACAGAATTAGTTAGAATTGAATTCGAGAGAAGATAATTCACCCAGTCAGTTCTGTTGACCCTAGATCAGCTATGTGATATAGAAAAGCTTTTTATGAAGGTTGTGGTATATTTATGCACGAGTAATTTCTTAAAATAGGGCAACGGATATGCTAATAGTTTTGCACCATGTCTGGGCTCTTATCTCAAAGTTTTATTTGTAGAGTACTATCCAGCTATCCATGCTTCTAAAACAGCTTCTTGGATTTAAGTGATGCTATTTAATTAGAAGCTTTCATTCATTATTGAACACTGGAATGGAGCAAGGCTTCGGAAATGCTTGAGGCACTACTTTTTATTAGTAGCTGAAAGAATGAGAATACATTTAGCTTCTATTACAACCCTGATTTATAACATGTTCAATGTATCTTAAATCCCAAAGTTCAAAAAGCCCATACTTAGCTAATTGAGTAGTACCTTTGGGAGTAAACTTTAGTTGCCTTACATACTCGCTACAAGCCCTTGCGTATGTTTCTTGATTCTTTGTTTTGGGAGGTTGTGACTGATAAGGTTCTTATTGCTGAACCATGATTTACCATGATAGAACAACATGTTAGTTTGGGTCTATAAGGAACTTTGCCTTTTTAGTTTTTACCTTTGTAGACAAAATTCTGATCTCGGAGAAAGATTACACAAAATACTATTGAAGTTGTGGAGTTGATGTGTAGTATATTTTCCTTCCAGACTGTCGAATGAGTGAAAGAAGAACGTCTTTTTCTTCTTTTCAAACGAATATTGACAATGTTGGACAGAAACCTATTAGAAAGGAAACCATGACAAGAATGGCTCATGATATGGACATTCTGTGCACTACTTATTTCTCCTCCCCTTCCTCTCATTGTGCTTCAATTAGTTATCTTTGACTTTACCTCTTTTCTGCAATTTGAATAGGATGTGGCATGTGTTGTTTCATTTGAGAAATCAGCCATTCGTTTTCTATTCCTTCCCACACCTCTAAACTACGCATTTCCTTGTCCTTGTTTCATTGGCATGAAGGTAATGATGATGTTTGTGTAGTTATTTTTAATATGGTGTGCATGATTTTTCTTAGGATTTAAATAACTTAATTGTTTGAATTTTACGCATAGAGAGTTTTTGAGTAAGTGTGAGCCATAATTAGGGATGGAAATTTTTATCCGACCAGTGGAGGCCTGACCCTACCCGAAGCATTTCGGGCGGGTTTTACCCGGTCCAATAGTGATTGGGTCGGGATTAGATTTTTTTAAAAATACCTGCAGCGGGGTCGGG
>JAOTRH010000016.1:10907466-10919891 GCA_034768845.1 Heliamphora exappendiculata | reverse complement strand
GCCTTTATAGGCTATCTATTTGAAGCCCCATCCCCCCCCCCCCCCCCCAAAAAAAACTGTGGTAAGGGATTGTAATAGGGACTAGCATGAGTAGGGTTTGCTCCTCTTTTGTGAAATCCTAGAGTCTAATGAAAGCTTAAAACAAGATTTAGAAGGCTTAGACTCCTGGCAATGCTCCTACTTACCCAAAAATGGAAGACAATGCTTCTTGAAATCCCAAGGAGTATTTTGCTTTAGAACTGTTGTTTTCATTTTAGCTGGTGTTCCTGTCAAACTGCAGTAGATGTTTCTTAATGTTAAGTTGCTTGATTATCAGTAATGGTCTGCATCTTCGGAGTTCGGGCTTATTAAGAAAAAACAACTTATTGTTGATTTTTTGATGACTCATTCCCAGTACATCAGTAAGATGAGGTCTCTGTACTTGTGATTTCGTGTGATGCAGATGGATTAAATCCCTTCACCCAGTCAGACAAAGGGTAGGGAGGTGGACTTCAGATGAGGATAAACGACTGAAAGTAGCAGTGATGTTTTTTGGGCCTAAAACCTGGAAGAAAATAGCTCAATTTGTGCCTGGTCGAACTCATGTGCAATGTAGAGAAAGGTATTTAAATAAAACTCAACTTGGCTCCAATTCAGTTAGGTAGTGCTTGGTTCAATGGAATGATTTTGTACATGAATGGAATAACAATTCATTGGTATCTACATTGGAATTCCCATCCATTAAATGGAGGAATAGTAATTGCTTTTGGAATTGGCATTCTATCAATTTTTGGCTGACGAAACAATGGAATGATGATTCCTAGCTTTAATGCGACTTAATTGTAGCAGTTGGTTTTGGTGGCAGATGGTTCAATAGCTTAGATCCTTCCTTGAATCTGGGTGAATGGACTGAAGAAGAGGATTCATTGTTGAAAGAAGCAATTATGGAGCATGGTTATTGCTGGTCTAAGGTTGCTGCATGTGTGCGACCACGTACTGATAATCAGTGCCGGAGGTAAAGTTTTGGATACTAACAAGGGATAATATGTTATCACAATTTGTGTAGTGTTACTCCACTTTTTGTTTCTTAACAATTCTAGTCTGAACTTTATTCTCCTGCCTTGTCTTTCTTTATTCCTTTATTTGTTTCTTTTTTTTTTTTTCTATCTTTCCTGTGTGATTAGGAGGTGGAAGGATTTGTGTCCACATGAAGTGCCATTGCTCCACGCAGCAAGACAGATACAGAAGGCCGCTCTCATATCAAACTTTGTAGATCGGGAGTCAGAACGACCTGCCCTTGGACCAAATGATTTTGTTTCGCTAGCACTGACAAATGCAATTTCTGAATCTGAAAATTTAAACCCTCCTCGAAAACAAAAAAGAAAGTCAAGGTATGTTGGCCAGATTCTTTGTCCGGAATTTATTTGGTATTCTTATGGAAATCACAGTTGTCTGTAGCAATTTGCATTACTGTTTCATGTTACATGCTATTGCTTTCATTTACTTAAAGCAATGCTGAAATTCAGGTTCAAGAGACCTACAAAAGAAGCTCAAATTTGTTCTGCTGAAGTTCCATTGTTAACCATTGGCAATGAGGTTGAGAACTGTGGTGGTGGTGATTCCATTTCAAAGAAGAGAATAACGAAGCCACGTGCAAAGAAGAAAAGTTCTGAACCAACCCAAGATGTGATAAGGAATGTTCGAGTTTGGCCATCTACTGGGTGGACAAAAAAGAAAAGGTCTTTGGGGAGGCAAAAAAGAAAATTTCGGTATGATATTCAAGCTTTGAAATGCAGTTTTTCACTTTTTCTATTGTGTTCCTGCACTTAGTCTATTGCTGCTGGTTTGATCCCTTTGTTTCTACAGAGGGTGCCCAGAAGCAGCTTCCAGGAATGATCCCATTTCAATGAAGCCATTTTCAAACAAGAATGAAAGTACCGATCCAATGAATGCTCAGTTGTCAGCTCGTGCAGATTCAGAATTATTAATTATGAATAGCGGAGAAGAGAACATTAGAGAACTTTGTGGGGATCATGCTGCAAAGAATAGAAAGGTATCTGAGCTGGGTCAAAGAAACAGTGAATGTGTTGAACCACTAGATGAAATTTCAGGGATGATCAAGTCAATCGAGGTTGTGAGTTCTGGGGAAAATGATGCTACTTCAGAGAAGAACAAAGAGCTATCTTTGCTACATTTAAAGCAGGATAAGCGTATTGATTTATCTCAAGTTGATTCATCATTTTGCCCAGTTTCAACATCATCAAAGATAACAAGTGTTAATGAGGTTGAAGCCTACGGTAATGATGATGCTGGGAAGAAGAATGCTCAGAAGCTAAGCTCAAATAGTAAATATGGCCAAGTTATGCAGGGACTTCCAGAGAGAACCGATCCTAGTGAACGTGAAACCTTTGGCGGCAATGATGCCCTTTTGAAGAAGAAAAGAGTTATGAAGCCAAGTTTGAATAAGTGCGGTGATCTAAATCATTCATCATCTTCAAAATCATTCACAATAACTGAGAATGAGGTCAAGGTGTTTCATGGAAATGCTGCTACAAATAAAGGAAAGGCTTCTAAACCATGTTCCAGTAAATGTACTGAGCCTTCTAAGCACAGCAAGAAGGATATAACTACCTTGCATCGGAAGAAAAGAGCTTCTGGTTTTAAACAGTCAGGGGAATGCAAGGATTATACATCGTCTTTTGTAGAGGTAGATAAGATGAAACCGAAGCAGAGTGAAACAAATAAGCCAGTGGAGGGCTTCCAAAATGTTTTGTTGGATAAAGGGAAATCGAGTGCATCTGGTATTTGCTGGCAAGAGAGGCTTAATAGGGCACCAACTAGAGAGGAAAGTTGTTCTAACCATATATTGGAAGCAGAAGATGGGGATGACATGACTCTTGCTCACTTTATTAAAAACAGACTGAAGAAGAGAAGGCTTAAACTTGCTGAAACGAGTAATGATGCTTCATGTTGTAGTAGCAGTATGAAGGGATCCGAGTCTATTTTTGAGGAGAATGGCTGTAATGGTGGAAGGAATGATGTTTTTTCATCTCAAGCAATGCACTCGGAGGATCCACTTGCCATTTTAGCCGGAGTCAATCGGAGTCAATCGAAGGATCCACCGGGCATTTTAGCTGGTGACCTTTATATTGGGAAATTGCATTCTGTTGCCGGAGAGGGATCTTTTCATGAATCATTGAACGAACCGATGGGCACTGATCTTGAGGGTCTTTACAAGACCAGTGATGCCCCGAGCCCTCCCCTGGATTAGAGAATCTGATGTATTGCAAAGGTAGATCATAGTTGGTACGGAGAAGGAAAACCTGAATGCCTTTCTCTATCGGCCAGCTGTTTCTTCAACCTCGGGAATGTCCTGCATGGTTGCAACTATATATATATATATATATATATATAGAAGATATGTAGCCAATTAGATTCCCAACCCTGGATTGAGTGATTTTGTGAGCATAGAAAAGTGAGTTTAGAAAAAGAGGGAATTTTGGAGAGTTGCAAGTGTACAGTAACATTTTGGAAGAAAGCTTTTTTTTGGGGGGGTAATTGGCGGGTTTTTGTTCCGGCTTCTTATTTATATTCTGGTGTGCTTGTTGGCCTCCGTGAGATGCATCAAAATCTTCCATGACTCTTGGCAGGTATTTTGTGAGTGTTTGATTTTTGTGCATGAACTAGCTTTTATGAGGCATGAAATCACTTGGTTTCAAAAATTATCCGCGCTGAAAGGCATTAATGATTTTAAAAATGAATAGTTTTTGAGTTATTAAAAGTAACAATGTTTCAAAAAAAAAAAAAAGTAGTTCCACCCAAGTTCATATCATTACTAATGATTTTCATTAGGATTACTTACAATTCCAACTAAAAACAATTTTTAAAAAATACATGTAAATTAGTAAAATAAAGTAGGGTTTGAAATGAAGAGAGATGTTTAAAATGAAAAGGTAAAAGAAAAAAAATTCAATGAAAAGAGAAATGAGTAAGCGTGAGACGAGAGGGAGAAGTGATGCTCCCATCATGTGAGCAATACATGCTCAGCATTGATTGAACATGGAGTAACGACAATTATTGAATTGCTACATAAATGTCAAACATTAAAGTTTTCTTTCCTTGTATTATCAAATTATAGATGCTTTGAAATTTTATGTTTTGGGATTTTTGTATGATCATTGACTTATATATTTCAAGATATAAAATCGAGTTGTTTTGGTTTACCTTAGTAATGAATAGTTTTTTGATATTGTTAATGTGACATATTGAAAGACTGAGAGAGTTTAATTTAAAAAGTTAGCTCATTTGACTATTTATATTAAATCAAATATTATAGAATTACATAAATAATCCTTAATACTCCATCTCAAGCTGGCACATATATATCATGTGTATCAAACTTGGTACAAGTATATTTCACTCGTGAACCACATAAAGACTTGGTGAATAAATTCGCTAACTGATTCACTGATTTACAGTTTTTATAAATCACATTTTGTAATAGCTTTACTCGAATAAAGTGACAATCAATTTCAATATGTTTTGTTCTCTTACGGAATACTGGATTAGATGCAATATGAACTGTTGTTTGGTTATCACATAACAAATTCATAAGATGAAAATATTGAAATTCAAATTCCTCTAACATATGTTTCAATCAAATCAACTCACAAGTTATATGTGCCATAACTCTATATTTGGATTTAACACTAGATCGAGTAACAACAGTCTATTTCTTATTTTTTCATGAGACCACATGACCTCCAATAAATACACAATAGCTAGTAGTTGACCTTCTATCAAATGTTGATCCAGCTCAATCTGCATTTGTATAACCCTCGATCCGTGTATAGCCATAATTCTGATATAATAAATCACGACCTGGTGCACTTTTAAAATATCTTAGAATACGTACAATGGCAGCTTAATGACAGTTCCGTGAAGCATCTAAAAGTTGACTGATAACATTAACTGTAAAAGAAATGTCTGATCTAGTAACAGTCAAATAATTTAACTTTTCAATCAATCGTTAATATTGTTCTAGATTTATTAACAACTCACATTGATTTGCAACTAATTTTTGTTGGGGTCCATAGGTGTATCAATAGGTTGGAACTCTAACATTCTTATTTTACTTAATAAATAAAGAACATATTTTTTTTAGACAAGAAGATACCCTGGTGGTGTGATCTAACCAATTTAATACTCAAAAATTATTTTAAATTTCCCATATCTCTAGTATGAAATTTAGTTTGTAGAAACGAATTCAATTCCTCAATACTATTATAGTTATCACCAGTGATCACAATATTATCCACATATACAATTAACAGTATCTTGTCCGCTCCAGTATGTCTATAGAAAACAGAATGATCGACGCCACATCTTTGAAGACCAAAACTAATTACAGTATCGGTAAACCTACCAAACCATACACGAGAAGGTTGTTTGAACCCATATAATGACTTCTTCAAATAACAAACCAAACCTGACTCTTCCTGAATAACAAAATCTAGAAATTGCACCGTATAGATCTCCTCATGAAAATTACCATGTAAGAAAGCATTCTTCACATTAAGCTGATATAAAGGCCAATCAAACGTAGCGACAAAAGAATATAAATAGACGAACAGAAGAAATCTTCATTTATTTTTTTGTTAGTTGGTTGGTTGATTACTCGGAAAAACCAACATTGTAACTTATAAAATTATTTAAAATTATTTTAAAATTTGATAAATTTTAAAGAACATTTGAAAATTTTGATGACTTTTATGATTATTTAAAATTTGTTTTGAAAGTTGGTGACTTACAAAATTATTTAAAATGATTTTAAAGTCTTTGTGACTTATAAAATTATTTTTAAATGGTTTTAAAATCCTACAAAAAATTTAGAATCTTTTTAAAGTCTTTCCAACTTGTAAAATTATTTAAAACATTTTAAAATCCGACCGATCTTTGAAGAAGCAATGATCTAACCCCTTATTGAAAAAAGAGAAATATAAAAATTGGAAAGAGTGAAGCTGACATTTCATGGGTTGCAAAAATATGAAAAATTGGGACGGGGAGAGGAAATTAGGGAAAATGCAGCGCCGGGCGAGGACAAAAATATATCGAGAATAATTTATTAATATTAATAAAATAATATTAATAAGGATTATACATAATATAATAACTAAAAAATAATAATTGATAAAGAGAAAGGAAATTAAACTACTAAACAAGATAAGAAGATGGAAAAAAAATTAAACCACTTAGGTTTGGAACGAACTGAAATAACAGACCGATTCTTAATTACTTATCCAACCAACACCAAATGAAATTGTATTAAATAGTTATTTGATTATTTTTCGTGTTAATTTTAAGACAAATGTTACATGTACAGATAATTATGACCAATTAAATACAAACAAAAAATAAGAACTAAGATTCAAACTACTCAAAGTTTAACAATAAATTGAGTAGTTGCCAATAGACTCAAAGTTTAACAATAAATTGAGTAATTGTCAATAAACTGTGAGTAATCAGAGTTTTAATTATTGTCTTTTATTTGTATTTGGTCAATCATTCATTGATACAAGTAATATTTTTTAAATTTTAAAATTTAAATTTAATTCATAAATAAATAAAAAATAGAATTCTAATAAATTTCTTAAAAAATGTTTTATGAATAAAATTTTAAATTGATTTAACAATTTAAGAGTTAAGTGAGATCACTTCAAATATTAAATTTATGGACATTTGATTCTTAATAACCAAAATCTCAATCTTATTAAGATTATGGAGATTCAAAACTTAAATCCCAAAAAAATATCTAAAAGCGTAAATAACTCCTTACAAAAATATTCTCATTGATTTTTGACAACCTTTGACAATTCTCCGTTAACTTTTTCTAACTATCCACATAACAAATAAATTTTATTGTTTCTACAATCATACAGAATACGTAAGTTTTAGAATATATAGGTTTCAATATTAACTGTATTCAAACAATAAAATTTATTTTTATATAGTAGATATTTATGTTTTTTTTTTATATTCAAACAGTTAAAATTATTCAAATTTTAAGAGTTGTCAAAAGCCACTAAAAATGATTACCAAAAACTCACAAAAAAAGTCAGATGGTAAAACTGCAAGGACAATGAATGTGGAAAATAAAGTAAGAATATTTTGATTCAATTTGAACTAATAGATTTTAAGAACTAAAATTCTCCAAATGTTGGATTATATTTTTGGCCCATAAGTGAATTACAAAAATTATGACAAACACTTTAACAGAGTACTAATGCAGAAGGAACTAAAAACCATTACTAACAAGTAGCAACACAACCTTGTCAGCCAATTTGTACTGGAACCTGAATCCTATGAACAAATTTTGAACATAATCATTCATCCCATGATTCATATTGGATTTGAAATATTGAATAGGGTTACAAGCTTTATACTCCTTCAGTTATTGAGTCTACAGGGATGATGCTGATCATTTTGCTTCTACTTGGGAGGAAAAGGGAGGAGGAAAATGTTCTAATAAGGGTGAATGTTGATCAAAAGTAAAGTGAAAGTGGGGGAAAATAAACTCAAAACACCACAAAAATGCATAACATGGAATTTATAGTCAAAACCAAATGTATCAACTGGCAAAATATCCAAAACCAAAATAGGGAGAGGCCTCAAAGCCATCAAACAAAAGAAAATCCAAATATCCTTCCAACATTTCAACTAAAACCTAAATGACTTGTAATGCTGTCATGAAATGCACTCAGTGATTCATCGATTAAATCTGCAATCTAGTAACGACCGATTCCCCAAACTCTGACTATTCCATCTGTGTATCCACTGAATAATGTGCTTCCATCAGCACTCCAACTCAAGCTTGTGCAGTATATGACCTACACATACAATGCAAAGGCTCTTGGCGTAGAATTGTAAAACAGCTTGCCATTATTTGCTCGTGGTCATTACAGACAATAAAGAGATGAACAAAGCCGAAGCTTATCAAAAAAAAATTAAACGGTTTATGCCACAAACACAACAGAATGTGCAAAAGGTGAAGAACATATGGCACATACAAACTGATGCAAAGACAATAATAAGATATAATTTTATACCAATAATCATTCATAGACTGGAAAGGGAGGACAATGAGAAATTAATCAAAGGCCAACCTGCTACTCTAGATACCCACAATCTATTACATAGACTTTTCTAAATGTTCAGTGTTACATGATCTGATAAGTATGATATATGTATGTTCAATATTTTTCCTCAGGCATTTACCTAAAAAGCATATTTAGTAATTCAAATTTACTATAAACCAATGCATATATATTATGCATGAAATGTTTAATAAAACCTCAAACATTTCATGCATAATATATCCGCACCCGAAGCATGCACTCTAGTCTATGTAAAATAGCCCACAACACAAACTGGTTTCCATGTGGCAACAGCTAACATGGAAGGCTTGAACTAATTCATAGAAGAAAAGGAAAGCTACTACAGAAGCAAATCATTGGCTGCTATCATACATTTCCTCAGTTTGATATGTTCAGTTGCATGAGGAGTAATTGTGCAGCAGCACAGTGAAAAGGTTTAGAACCTTTTGGACAAAAATATTCAGAGAGTAGCGAACATTAAGTGAATTAAAAAATGCACAGGTCCAAGCTGTGACTACAAGAAGATTGTCACAAAGTGTCTGACATTCAGGAGCGATGACTAAAACAATATTGTATTATATTTATACCATCTAGGCCCATAAAAATAAATCAAATATGATAGTGAACCCACAAAAAGAGGTCAATGACCAAGTGGTGAAGTTGAGACCATAAAAAATGTGAAATGGCATTAAAGATTAGAATGACCAGGCAAACACTTAACATTTACAAATATAATTCCTGATGGAGGAATCACTAGACAAGCATTGCTGTATCAAATCATACTTGCACAAGATATATAACATTGAAAGAGGGAACGATTAGCACAAAATGTTCAAAAAAAATATTATCTCAACAAAGAACACAATGCATACACTTCATCAGGTGATAAAAAGCCAATTGAGGGTACAATCAACTCCATCAACTGCGTGTGAAGTGTCATCAACAAATAGACATTCAGCATATCCATGTAAATCACATTCAACCGACCCAGAATTTTTAACTCAAATCCATCATATCCCAAAGCAATGCCAACATACAATACTAAAAAAGACTCAAATAAAGGATAGACCCAACCGAAGTACAAAAATTTCCATGACAATAACAGTGCATTTGAATTGAGCAATTTGAGAAGAAAAGCCAAGAAATGATTGTGTTACACTCCAATTACTTGGTTTTCTCTTGAAACACTACCTTCGTTTGGCAACTTGGCTTTAAGCCGCCTTTTTGGATTTAAGCCAAAAAAGTAAAAAGTTCGTTTGGTTAGGAAAATAGTGACTTTTAAACCACCGAAAAAGCCAAATAAACTCAATGTAAAATTCTATGATTGTTCTTCAACCAAAATGAACTTGAGTATGATTGATTGGTTGAAATTTGTGTATTTTTATACGTAAAAAGGTAAAATTAAAAATTGTTATGAAAAAAGTCAAATAGGCTAAAAACTTAAGGTTGAAAAACGAGGCTCTTTGGCTTTTTGGCTTTAAGCCAAAAGCCAAAACAGCTCACTTTAAGCCGGTAACCAAACGAAGGCCAATTTTGAATCTCTCCAAAGAAACCACACTTGTAAAGTTATACTTTACAATGCCAAAAATGATGTTCCAAAAATAAAAGAAATAAATAAAATGGTATGGGCATAAAGTTAGTTTGGGAAAATTTTCATTTCTTTAAACAAACAAGATAGGAGAGAAATAAATATAATTTCTTTCCTACTTTTACAAACAAGATTGAGAAAAAATGCATTCTTTTCTTTTCTTTTAACTTAAGCAATCTTTTTCTTTTCTCTCTTGGATTCCCAAACGACTGTAACATATCGCAAGATGAGCCTATACACACACAAGTGAGAAAAGATGCATATAATTTCATCAACCTATCTACAACTCAAAACACGTTAGAGAACATTCGAATCAAATGAAATATCAAGGAACCCGAACGGTAATATTAACCCAGAACCGCTTACATATAGACATATACACATATGGAGATGCATATAAAAGAATCACGATACTAAACCTTGTTCTTGACGCCAGATGATTGGGAAGCGCCACCTTCGTTCATTTCGGCCTCCTGCTTGGCATCGACCCTCAGATCCACAACGATGCTCTTGCTCTCCAAATCCCATATCTTGATGCTCGCTTCGGTAGCGGCGCAGAGCCAGTACCTGTTGGGGCTGAAGCAAAGGGCATGAATAATCGAGCCGGCGTCAAGCGAATAGAGCCGCTTCCCCTCCGCTAAGTCCCACAGCAAGATTATCCCATCTTTTCCTCCACTCGCACACAGCGACCCGTCCGGCGACACCGCCACCGTGTTGACATAGCCAGAGTGGCCGGCGAGGGTGGACCTGAGCTTGCAGTTGGTAAGATTCCAGATCTTGACGGTGCGGTCCCAGGAGGCAGAGACGATCGTCGGCTGGAGAGTGTTGGGGCTGAATCGGACGCAGCTGACCCAGTCTGAGTGACCGTCGCCGTCCTGAATGGTGTACTTGCACTCGCCGAGAGTGTTCCACAGCTTGATGGTGCGGTCCCTGGAGGCGGAGACGATCTGGCGGTTGTCAATTGAGAAGGCAACGGAGAGAACGTCTTTGGTGTGGCCAACGAAGCGGCGGGCGGTGGTTCCGGCCGCCAGGTCCCAGAGGCGGAGCTCGCCGTCCCAAGAACCGGACAGCGCGAACTGGCCGTCCGACGAGAGGACGACGTCCTCGACGAAGTGGGAATGGCCGGTAAGGCGGCGGCGGGGGAGGCCGTAGACCTTGTCTTCCTTGGTGAGGTGCCACAGAATGATGGATTTGTCGCGCGACGCCGTGACAATCATGTCGGAGTTGTCAATCGGGCTGGCGATCGCCGTGACCCAGTCGGTGTGAGCCCTCATTGTTCCCCGAAGCACCAGAGTTTCTGCCATCTTCTCTCCTCTGTGATTGTGAAGTAGGGTATATATAGGTGGCTTTTTTGGGCACTAGGGTTTTCAGTCTGGGTTAATTCGGGTATTGGGTGGGGCGGGTAATCGGGTTTGACTGAGAGGTTTTTTTTTTTGGTTGATGATGATTTTGGATTTTGTTTGGTTTTGAGGTGAGATACCTTGGAAATTCCGAGCTTGGATAAGAGTTACACAAACACATACAGGCTTTGTAAGGTGAGTGTTACAGAGATAGAGACACTTGAGATTAGATTACAAATTCAATGGGGCTCAATAATTTTAAGTTTGATTGCAACTGAGTTTGTGTTTGTTCTAGTTTTTTTTATTTTTTTAGGTTTTTTAGTTTTTAAATTTTTTGCTTTTTTAAAAAAAAAAAATAGATGTAAAAAGATATACAAAAAGCCAATTAATTATAATGAGAGACTAAATAAATAAACTTTTAAGTAAAAAACTTTTTAAAAAAAAACTTGGCCAGAAAGAGACTGATAAGAATAAATTGATAGAAAAATGTTGAAAATTGAAGTACTTTATTTATTGTACTCAACTGCTTAAATAAAATATTACATAAACAAATTGTGCAAAAAGTAAAAAACTAGTCGGTAATGGAAACGAACTACTTGATTGTGGAAGCACAAAAAAAAAAAAACGAGTTAAGCAATACTTTCTATAAGCTTCGTAAACTATTAGTTTCCTAAAAACTCGAACAAACAAAGACTTATTTAAATTAAACTCATAACACCTTCCCTTAAATTGAGTGTTATCTATACTTGCAGTTTAGAAAGGGGAATTCACCATCCCATTCCCATTGACAACTTGTCCCCTCTGCTTGTGTGTCATAGAGTAATCTTGCAGCTCCATTCCTCAAACTAGATGCTACATTGAATAGGCATCAAGTAATCATTGGAGTTTTACTAACATAGCCAACATGATGAGTTTGTTAGAATATTTACAATTTATTTCCCTGCAATTAATTAGGTTAATAATTTTATTCTTTTTAAGACCACCTAAAAAGTGATACCTCACATTAATATGCTTAATTTTTTCATGTAGAACAAAACGTTTAGAAAGATTGCTTGCTAAACTATTATCATAATAAACTATAGTAGGAGCTTTATTTATGACTGTATAGTTATTTAAGTCTCCTTTAACTAATTTGTTTGATATGAACATGTTATAGCAACAATAAATTCAACCCTAGTACTGGACAAAGTAACATTTTGTTGCTTTTTTGATAAACAGAACATTACCTAATTCCATGATAAAGACATAACTTCAAATATTTCTTCTATTATATAAATCACATACATAATCACGGAATATTCAGTTAATGTACTAACTGCATTACAATTTCCTATTTGAAACATGTCTAAGATTTCTCTTACATAT
>JAOTRH010000016.1:10857215-10899616 GCA_034768845.1 Heliamphora exappendiculata | reverse complement strand
TCTGTTCTCAAATATATTTGTTCAAACTAAAGGTAAAAAAATCACTAAAAACAGAAAATTCCAACAAACACTCGGGGCCCATTCACTAACATTTTTTTCCCCTTAGTTTACAATAAACAAAAATTATGTTTTTGTTTATTTTTACATTAAAAAAATAAAAATAAAAATATATTTGTCACATAAATATTTAAAAAGTGGTGGTCGGACATTGTGGCCAGATGATGTTGGAAACGATGGCAATTTGTGGTTGTCGAAAGCAACGGTAGTTTGTGGTGGTAAGAGATTTTTGCAGGAAGTAGTGGCCAAATGTAGCAGTCGAACGCGGTGGTTAAAAGTAATGGTCGAATGAGATGGTCAAAAATGGTGATCAAAAGTAGTGGTTGAGTGGATTGTTGAAGTTGATGACTAAAAGTGGTGGTCAGGATAGTAAAAAAATAAAATAAAAATAAAAATAAAAAAATTAGTGAGAAATTGAATTTATAAGCTGTTTATTATTTCTTATCCAGTATAATATTTTTTAACGCACAAGATCTATTTTCATAGAACTTTTTCAGCAATAGGTCGTGTATTGCCGCGTCTAAGTTTTTTGAGAAAAAAATATCCTTATTTTATTAAGATTTGCTAATAGGGATAGCAATTTTATCCATTCCCGCCCCGTCCCGTCCCGTTTTGTACGGATTTTTTCAACATCCGTTAAGTAACGGGTAAGGGGCGATATTTACAATTCTCGCCCCATTTTTCTCTGATTAAATAAATTAAATATATTAAATATATAAATTTTATTTTTTAACAATATAATAGAACTAAAATACAAAAATATTATATTTATTTTTAATTTTTTACTTGTATTTTTTATTTTTTAAAATTTTTAATTCTAGTTATTGATTAATATTATTATTTTAATATCTTTTCATGTCATTATTATTAGTATTAATATCTTTTGAAATGAAAAATATATTTTTCGTTACCCTCCGCCCCATTCACTTTTTTGATTATTTTTTTTCAATCCCGTCCCGCTGATAAATGAAGTGAGGGTAAAAGAACACACCTAAGCTCTAATTCCGCTCTGTTGCCATTATTCGTTAAGATTTGTTTTCAAAAATTTGAGTATTTTATGATTAGAACGAATTATTTTGAATTACTCCTAATCCACCTGCTTTGCAGCATCCCGGAACTTCGTTGGCTGGCCGACTACAAAACAAAAAACATAACATCTATTGCTCATTACATGAACAACCAAATAATCACTCAGAAAACAAAAAAATGTTCATTAATGGAGATTAACAATGTGAAAACTAGATTCGCACCTACTGATAGAGAAGAGAGAGATGAGCATCGGATTTTTGGGAGACGAGAGGTTGGGGAGAGAAAGAAAGTGAGAGATGTTGGAAGGGTACGATTTTTTTGAGAAAGGTAGTATGGAGCTTCGGATGATCAGATTCTATTCTTTCGAATACCAAATGAGGCGATTTAAGAGTGGTTTTTGATTTGAATACGAAATAGGAGGGAACGGTTACATTTTTTTGAGTGAGAAGAACGTAGTTGTTGTATGGAGTTATTTTTGAGAAAAATTTTACTTTTTAAATGGATTGGATCTTATTTATTCATCAACATCTTGTTGTATAAATTTATATTTGTGGACTTTCGACTGAGAAGTCTAACAAAAAATTTGTTTGCAAATCAAGTGAAAATATATATTTTTTTATTTGTAAGAATTTAACAAATTTTAAAAATTATTTATAATTTTTTAAAAACAAAAATAATTATTAAATATATTTTTATTTAGAGTTTACAAAAAAATTTAAAAATAAAAAAATAATAAACATAAACGTTGCCAAATAGGGCCTGATTGATTTTTTTTCTGCTTTATTTGAACTTTTTGAATTAGTTATGATTCCTGATGATGGGGGGAAATTTGAAAAATATACTTATTTGAGCAGAGAAATTAATTTCCACGGTATATAGTAATTCTTATTTGGGCAAAGAAATTAATTTCCACGGTATATAGTAATTCTAATTTGTGTAATTTGATTTCAATTATGCAGAAATCGGGTAGATATTGAAAACACTATCCTGTTTTGTTTATTTGCCTTTTTTATTTTTTTTTCATCTTTTGATTATTTTTTATTATATTTCTGAATCGTCTCGATAAAATAAACTTAAAAAGAAAAAAATCTTAATTAAAAGATGAAAAAAGTCTACTAAAGATGAAAATAAATAACATAAAATTTAGTTTATTGGCTTATTTTTATCTTTTTATATATATTTTTATATTTTTATATATTTTTTTTAATTTTTTGACTCGTTCGAATGAGATGAGTTAAAAAATATAATAATTTGATTAAATAATTAAAAAAATTTACTAAAAATAAAATTAATAAAATTAAAAAAATAAATAAATAATTATCCGAGCCAAAAGGAATTCAAGTTGCTTTGGGTTGCAAAAGGTGAGTTTTTAAAAAATAGAAAGAGACATTTTGAGATCTTGTCGGCATTGAAGGGATTTGGATTCTCTTCATTTTTCAAAGATTTGGAAACAAATGCTTTTAAGATCCAATCAATATTGAAAGAGAGTTAGCTTGCGTTTGAATTAGCTTTCTTTTGTAAAGTTTTTAATTTTTTGACATTTTTTTTATAAAAAAGTAAATGTAAAAAGATACAAAAAAAAATTAATTGAGACCAAACAAAAAAAATTAATTGAGACCAAACAAGTGAATTTTTTTTAAAAACTTCTAAGCAAATTTTTTTTAAAAAAAGGTTAAGTCAAATATAGGCTTAGATTTTGTCCATTTTTCAATGAATGGGAGGTTTTTTATTTTATTTTATATTAAGTACGCAATGAACTCACTTCAATGACTCAGAGTAAAAAAAAAAATTATAAAAAAATTAAATTAATTCAAATTATGCTTGTCCTTCAGTGTTTTTAAGATTAATATAATTTAATGGCTAATTTTGGCATTGCTCTTATATTATGGCTACCGGTGCAAGAATTAGCTTTGCCTAATATATTTTACTAAATTTAATCTTATTAGTTTTTCCTATACCCAAAATGTCTGCATTTCTTGTTACTTAGTGTATGATTTGATCACTAATTATTGAAGCAAACGAAAGCAAAAATATGCACACACTAAAGAAAAAATTCACACAAAGATTTAAGTGGTTCGGCACGACCTGTTTACATCCACAAATACAAGAGATAATTTATTATAACCATAGAGTGTATAATTTCGAGATAAAAAATACCCTAAAACTCGATATTTACAATCTGAGCTCTAAAACAAACTCCGTTTCTCCGCTCAAGAGTTATTCTAGTGCCGCTCGCATTTTATCATCTCTCTTTACATCTCTACCAATTGATTTAATTCTGCACGTAATAAGTAGAGTTATAAGGTCATATTTATAAGAAAATCTAAAATCCTAACTCCATATAATTACAAAACTCTACACATATTAAATTTCTTGTGAATTCATGACTCGAACCTAACTTAAATATATATAAATACAATATTAATTATATGGATCCATACAAGACATATACCTAAAACTTAGATATATTTCAATCTCCATATTTATTTTTCAAAGTAATAATAAAATATATCTCAAATCGTCAATCAAAATTTTAAATAGTGTTAAAAATATAATTTACAATATTTAGTAAAAAATAATAATTTTAACACAATATTACAAACTTATAAAGTTATTATTGAGTGAATTAAGACTAGAAGAGCGATAACATTTTGCATAAGATAAAATGGTAATTTTATCAGTAATTACATAATGGGTGATAAGTAAAATATTTTAACGGTTTGAAAAAATAATAAAATCTCTTAATAGATTGTTACCATGCAAAAAATTCAAAAAAAACCACTAAAATAAAAATGATATTATTTTACCACATTGTTACAAAAATAATTAGTCAAAATAATTCTCCAAATCTTACGCTAATGTGCTAAGGATAAAAAGAAAATAAAATTACTTTACACAACGCGCGCGCGCGCACACACACACACACACACATATATATATATATAAAATTGTCAAAAAATAATTCAGAATATATTATCTTCCTATAGGATGAGCCTAAAACTAGTAAAACAAATATAGTATTACTAATTCTCTTAGAAGGTCTCAAAATAGCACTAATTTTCAATTAATTCTAATTTATTACATGATTATCAATATGTGAGCTAATTAATTAATTTTTTATGAATATTTTTTTAATAAACTTTATAACATAAACAATTCAAATCATTTAAATAAACTATTGTAAATACTATAAAAAAGTAAAAATCTATCTATTTAAAAAAAGAATAAAAAAAAGAATATAAGTGAGCCGGATCCACATTAAAGTGTATTAAAACATGGTAGAGTTTTGCTTTGCAAAGGCCATGTTTGGAGTGGGGAACTAGACTTTGGGATTGGATTATTAATTCAAGAAATTTTTTAATTTTATGCTTATTTAGTGAAATAGTGGTTGGACTAATTATCCTCGGTGATTCTCAATCTCATTATTTGGGGGATAATTAGTTCTATGGAAAGTGTGGGATACATAATTCCAAGATAACAAGTTACCTGAATAAAATGTAAAATTACCTATTTAACCTCAAATTGACAACTTTACATATTTTTGTTTGCTCTCAGCCAGCCACCACGCTCGACAATCCTAATCTCAAATATCTACCGGTGGTCCAGCGTCCTGGTTCCTGGAGGTTTAGGGGTTTGAGGGCCCTAGGGGTTCAAAGGTCTAGAGCTCTAGGGTCTCGGGGTTTCGGGAGTCCCGAGATCTCAGGTGTCTTGGAATCTCAGGGGTCGCAAAGGTCCGAGGTCCCCCAGGGGTCTGAGGGTCCTGGAGGTTCGCAGTTCTAGGGGTTCTGAGGTCCCAAAAGTTTGAGGTTTTGGGGTCTCGAGGATCGAGTATCTTGGGGGTCCCGGGGGTTCGGGGTTTCGGGAGTATAGGGTCATGGGGTCACGGGGGTTGGGGGTCTATGGGATTCAGGGGTTTAGGGGGTCCGGGGTTCTAGAGGTCTGGTGTAACATCCTGATTTCATAATAATTAGAAATCAAGAGATTCCTTAAAAAAAAAAGAGGTTGTTTCTTTTTGAAACACAACCCTTGAAAATAGTCACTTTGTAACCCAAAAGATAGTTTAACATATTTAGGCAAACCCCCTTTTCAAAACTTGTTTCCAATTAAAAATCACCCAATGGAGTCCGCTTGAGCGCGTTCCACCGTTCGAGCGGCGATGTACCCGAGAGCATCCTGAACAAAACTTGAAGATTTCTTTTTAAAAAATTGATAAAAACACTTAATTATCATAATTCTCGAGCATGCTTTTTAAGAGGCTCAAATATAAAATAAGTGCATGTATTTGGAAGAGAAAAACACCATTTAAGCCAAAGCCTTGCAATTTTAACATTTGAAATCATAGAGTATTGTCCAAAAATTAAGGAATTTGATCCACGAACAAGTCCCACGCCCTCACATGCACACAATATATGAATAGGACCTTAAGGTCTTACAAAGAGCTACTCCAACCCTCAAAACACTCATCCAAGTAGGAATTATATTTGCAACATCTTCTTTTATCAAAAGGTGGTACAACAAGAATGCAATTCCATCCACTACTCAAAATGGTCTGACTTCTACCATCTTAATCCAAAATTTTCTTCCTGCTATCACCTGAAATATGGTTAAATAATATGAGTCAAAACTCATAGAAAAAAAACTAACAATGAACATATGCATGATATATGAAGATGGTTATGCGAGATGCACACATAGTCTAACCAAAAGAAAACATATCGTTTGCCCCGAACAACAAAAAATCCCAATACATAACCAAATTTTGTGAAAAAGGATTAGTATTCCACACTTCAAAGTTTTGGTGAAAACAACCATTGCACCCAAACCTCTTAACATATCCCATTTATTCAACTCATTTCACATCCCACAATTTTGTCCAATGATGGTTTTACCAACCCTGTTTATCCATTAATTCTTTCCAGTACCAAGGCTGGATGACGCCTATAGACATAGGTATATTTATCACCACCGGTCCACGCGAGGTCCAAGGTATAAATATCTATTCTATAGCCCGACACAGTGATCACACATTTTTAATTTTTCTCAAAATATCGATGGATGGGCCACTCAAGAGCGTACTTTTACGGGAATTAACCCGAAAGAAGGGTCTACTTTACCTTGCGCAAATTTTTGGTATTTCCTTGAGGAGCAATTCGTGCCCAAACTTAATTATTCAGTTTCATCACATGGTACTTAATCACCTCATACAATTTTCAATTTTTTATAAAAAAAAATTCTTAAATTTACATACTCGACGCTAGCATGTGCCACACAAATCATGAGATATAAATAGAATAAGTTATCCCAACTCTCAATTCACCCAAAATCATATCAATTTCATGGTATGGGTTTTCCAACCCCAAAACCCCAAAATTCCATGGTTTAGGCTCAATTTACAACCCTAACCCCATATTTCTCAAAACCAACCGTACACAATGATAATGCAAAGTTAGAATCAAGTTAAGTCCTCCGTAGATTTAAGATTTAACCTCCAATAACAACAAACCCTAGCCTAGGGTTTCAAAAATACCATTTTCATGCCTTAATGCTCATGCAATTCAAAATACAACATATATCACTTAGATATTCATAGAGAGTCATAGATCCCATCTTTATGAAGCTTTAGAACCGAGGAGAACACCCTAACAAGCTCCAAACACGAGATCCTCCAATCAAAAGATGAGGAAAGAGCCTTTAACGGCAAGATCGGACCTCCAACGAGCCAACAATTGAGATGGAAGCGTAAGATCCCGCCAAGGAAAGATAAGGAGCTCTAAACAACCTCAAAGCTCATACCCTCACTTTTGCTCTAGAGAGAGAGAGAGAGACATGAAAAGAATGAGAGAAAAAAAGGTCTCATGCGACTTTTAAAAAATCTGCTCTGCGACAGTCTGCTCGAGCATACTCCCACTGTTCGAGTGGTCCCCTCCCCCAAAACCTCTCGGCCACCTATCTGTTCGAGCGGTCTTCCCACCGCTCGAGCGGTTAGAGCTGGGAGACAAACTAGACAGAAGCTGCCAGAATTGGGCCAAATGCACGCTAAGCACCTCACCACGATATTCCCATGTATTAACCACACTTACTATGACGTTAGCAAACATGTCCACAGGTTTAAGTTTTAATTCTCACGTAACCCCCACGCTTACAAAGGTTTTCGCCGAGTATAGTATACTCGTTTTTCGTTAATACAAGAAAATAATAAGGGACCGAGTCCCTACAACCTCCCTCACTTAAGGGATTTTGTCCCCAAAATCATACATGCGTCAAGAACTAAACAACTCGGAGTAGTTTTTGGGAACTTCTTATTCTCGCTCCCATGTAGCTTTTTCAACGCCGTGGTGAAGCCATAACACCTTCATGTACTGAATGGTCCTCTCTCGCAAGACTTGTTCTTTGGTGTCAAAGATTCTCACCGATCTCTCCTCATAGGTAACATCATCCTCTATCTCCAACTCCGTCCAATCCAAAACGTGGGACAGGTCCGGCTCGTACTTGCGCAACATAGACACATGAAAAATGTTATGTACTGAGGCTAGTTGTGGTGGCAAGGCTAGGCTATAGGCCACCTCTCCAACCCTATCAAGGATTTCAAACGGCCTGATGAAACGCGGCGATAACTTTCCACTCTTACCAAATCTCATCAAACTCTTTCGTGGTGAGACCTTCAAAAACACGTGGTCTCTCACCTTAAACACCAACGGTCTTCTCCTCTTGTCGGCATAATTCTTATGACTGTTTTGGGCGATCACTAATTGCTTACGAATCACAATGATCTTTTATGTAGTTTCTCGTACAAGCTCGGGTTCTAACACAACTATTTCACCAACATTTGTCCAGCAAACGAGTGGCCTACAAGGTCTACCATATAATGCCTCATAAGGCGCCATCTCAATGCTTGATTGGTAGCTGTTGTTGTAGACAAATTCCACCAACGATAAGTGGTCTTTCCATGACCCACAAAAATTTAGAACACACACTCGTAACATATCCTCAAGTATCTGAATGGTACGCTCCGACTGATCGTCTGTCTAAGGGTGAAAAGCAATATTAAGAAGTAGGCTTGTCTCCACAGCTGACTGTAAACTTTTACAAAAAACACAACGTGAAACAAGGGTCTCGGTCTGAAACGATGAAAATTGGCACTCCGTGGAGTCTAAAAATCTCACTTACATATAGTTTGCTAAGCTTATCCACTAAATCCGTCATATGAATAGGTAGAAAATGTGTCAACTTGGTCAATCTGTCCATCACAACCCACACAACATCATGCCACCTCGGTGACCTCGGAAGGCCTGAAACAAAATACATGGTTATAATCTCCCATTTCCATTCAGAACCAGCAATGGTTGCAAAGGACCTGCATGTTTCTGATGCTTAGCCTTCAATTGCTGACATGTGAGACAACGCAAAACGAAAAGCGCGATGTCTTTCTTCATACCCTTCCACCAAAATTGCATGCGTATGCCATGATACATTTTGGTGCCACTCGAATGTACCGCTAGGCATGAATAGGTTATCCTAACCCTCAATTTACCCAAAATCATATCAATTTCATCGTATGGGTTTCCCAACCCCAAAACCCCCAAATTCCATGGTTTAGGCACAATTTACAACCGTAACCCCATATTTCTCAAAACTAATCGTATGCAATGATAATGCAAAGTTAGAATCAAGTTAAATCATTCGTAAATCTAAGATTTACCCTCTAATAACAACAAATCCCAGCCTAGGGTTTCAAAAACACCGTTTTTATGCCTTTATGTTCATGCATTTTAATATACAACATATATCACTTAGATATTCATGGAGAGTCATAGATCCTACCTTTATGAAGCTTTAGCACCGAGGAGAACACCCTAACAAGGCCCAATCACGAGATCCTCCAATCAAAAGATGAGGAAAGAGCCTTTAACAGCAAGATCAGACCTCCAACGAGCCAACAATTGAGATGGAAACACAAGATCCCACCAAGGAAAGCTAAGGAGCTCCAAACAACCTCCAAGCTCAAACCATAGCCCTCACTTTTGCTCTAGAGAGAGAGAGAGAGATGAAAAGAATGAGGAAAAAAAAGGTCTTACGCAACTTTTAAAAAATCTGCCCCGCGACAGTCTGCTCGAGCAGTCCCCTTCCCCCAAACCTCTCGGCCACCTGCCCGCTCGAGCGGTTAGCGCTGGGAGGCAAACTGGACAAAAGCTGCCAGAACTGGGTCAAACGTACGCTAAGCACCTCACCACGATATTCCCATGTATTACCTACACTCACTATGACGTTAGCAAACATATCCACAGGTTCAAATTTTAATTCTCACGTAACCCCCATGCTTTTTCGCCGGGCATAGTATACTTGTTTTTCGTTAATACAAAAAAATAATAAGGGACCAAGTCCCTACATCTGGGGTCTCAAGGGTTTGGCATACCGGGGCTCCTAGGGACCGGGGTTCGGGGTCCTAGGGGTACCGGGGTTCGAAGGTCTTAAGGGTCCCGGGGTCCAAAGGTCTTAGGGGTTCGAGCATCCGAGATCTGGGGGTCTCGAGGGTCCTAAGGTCCTAGGTTCTCGAAGGTTTAGGGGTCTTGGCATCAAAGGGGTCCAATGTCGTGGGGTCCTAGGGTTCTAGAGGTTTAGGATCCTAGGGTCCCAAGGTACCAGAGGTCCGGAGGCTTGAGAGGTTTAGGGTCCTAGGGTTCCAAGGATCCGAAGTGCCGGGGTTCTAGAGGTTTGAGGCCTTGGGGTCTAGAGGTCTGAGGTTTGGGGGTCCCACGGCCCTGAGGTTGGGTCCCAAGGATCTTGGGTTCCGAGAGTTCGAAATTCTAGTATCCTTGGGTTCTCAATGATCCTGAGGTTTGAGACTATGAGGTCTGGAGGTCCGAGGATCAATATACATAATTTTTATTAAAAAGCATAAATAAGTAAATTTTAAAAATAAAAAATAATTATTATGTGAAACTGAGCCTTAATAGATAGATAATAATAAGATTATTATCTCAATTAGGCTGAAAATGAAATCAATGACAATTTATAAAAAATGAATTCCAAATTATTTATATTAATATTTTTGTCATCAAGTTATTCATCTTATCTAATTTTTACAAAAATAAATAAAAAATTTGATTAAATTGTGTGTAATAAATAATTATCCCATAGAGTAAACAAACAAAAGATTTGATTGAAATTAAGATATTTAATCCAAAAAATTTAATAACCCAAAACTCCTAATTTTTAGATATTTAATTCATGCTAATTCAGTCTAATATTTCAAGCATGGCCTAAAAATTTTTAGCTAATGACGAGCGCTATTCATTATTATTTCTAATAAAAATTGTAAATTATATGTTAATTTCATATAATTTGAGATGATAAGACATGTTTTTAAACATTAATGACATGGGACCAGCAAATTTAAGATGAAATTTGTTAATCACAAGTTAATTAATATAGCGATTACAGCAAATTAATTTGGGGTGCTTATTAAATTGCAGAAATATTAAGTATTTATAATTTTATTTATAATTTAAAATAAATAGTTTGAATTTAACCGTGTGTAATACAAATAATAATTTTAGTAAATCTGAACTATGATTCTTCAATTTTGGATAAAATTAGAAGTTTATTAATGTGGTATTATTGATTAAATAACAAGATCATGACTTCATGACCATATATGTGAAGTTTAACTAACATGTCAAATAATTGTTTTGATGGGAAGTGTATAATAATATCAAACTAAAAAATAATTTTAAATTCTCAGAAAATTTGTATAACATTGAATATATCATGCCACAATTATTTTTTACATATTTAATATTACACATTTTGATATATTTAATATTATTTGCACTACAATCCGATTTAACATTTTCTTTATTACAAATCAATTTACAATAAAATAATAGCAGGGAAAAAATAAATTAAGAGAAGATGAGAGTAAAGAATCACATACGCCCATATGGTCAATTAGCATAAAAGTTCTTTTTTTGTTTTGTTTTGTTTTTTATTTTTGTTTTTTATTTTTTTAAGCCAACAAAATAAAGATAAATTTTAGTATAAATCTTATTATCATCTTTTTCACAATTTTAATCTCATGCGATAAATAATACATTTATCAGTTCATAAAACTGAAATACTAATTAAATAAAAATATATCACTTTCTATTTCTAACAATTATGATAGTTTAATAAATATATTATTTAAATTTTTCTACTTGTCCAAAATAGAGAAAATAATTCTTAAATAGAAATAAATTAGACATAATATAATTATTTTAAATTTGATATGACTAAATCTCTTAAAATAAAAATTATAAAACTAAATTATTTATGAAATTAAAAAAAACTAATTTTTAAATTTTCTAAAGATAAAATAAATTCAAAATAAATTATTAGTTAACTTAGCTAGTAAGCTAATTTTTTTTTAAATTGATTGTTTGGGTAAAAAATTAATTTTTTTACTTTTTATTGTAACTAATTTTACTATTTTAAATATTTAATATTAACAATTATATATAATTAGTAATAGTAAAAAATATATTATAAATAATAGATATTAGTTATGTTAAAAATTGTTATAGTTTAAATAAAATATTTTTAAAACTTATTTTTTAATTTAATTTTTTAACTTTCTAATTTTTTAATTTTTTTTTGTTTTTTTTTTACATTTTACGAAAAAATGTTGGTAAGACTAAAAGAAAAATCAAATTGTAGGACCACCCAATTAAATTTTTAATTGATATTTTTAGTTTGGAAGGGCGGTTGGTAAGAGTAAAAGAAAAATCAAATTGCAGGACCACCCAATTAAATTTTCAATTGATTATTTTAGTTTTAAAAATGCTAAGTAAAACCCATTAGAATGTGATTAAAAAATATATAATAAATAAATATTTATACAAAATAAATTAACATAATAAATAAACATCTATAAGAAGTATAAATTCCACACTAAAAAATATATTAATATTAATTTTTTTTTATATCAATTAAGTTATTATTTAAAGTCTATTGAGCTCTATTTAAGAGAGCCCTTTTAGTTTCTCATTTTTTCTGTTTAAGATGAGCTTTAAGAAAAAAAAATTCAAAACAACTTAAAATTAACCATTAATTATGCATTTAACACATTTTTATTTTTTATTAAAAAATCTTACTTTTAAAATTCAACAAGCATAAGCAAAAATAAAATTCCCTATCAGCTCAGCACCATGTAACACTCGATGATTCACTCGTATATGACTGACAATTTTTCTAAGTAAATAGAATTAATTACAAAAAAGTAATTAATCATATATAGTGTTTATGCTATCTTATAAATTTACTATTTATTTTTAAACCGTACAAATACATCTCAAATATAATTACCAAAACATAAACTATTAGGTTAATTTTCATATTTTTTTGTTTATTTTTATTTTTTCTTAACTTTTATTTTTATTTATTGACTACTTTTTAATTTTTCAAATTTTACGGCAAATTTTTTTTTAAAATATGGTCAAAAAATAAAAAAATTTACTAAAAATAAAAATAAACATTATAAAATTTAACTTATTAACTTATTTCAACTTATTTTTGTTTTTTTTTTAAATTTTTTTTTAATTTTTTAATTAAAAAAATTACTGTTCCATCTGTCTCGATAGAAAAAGATTAAAAAATATAATAATTCAGCAAAATAATAAAAAAATTTACTAAAAATAAAATTAATCTAAATAAGCCAAACAAATAAACAATTATCCTAAACAGAGGCATAATTATCATAACCTTATTGAATTATATATACTGAGATATTTATCTGTGATGGTATGCTGTGTAACTAGAACTGTTGTATGTTGTGTAACTAGAATAGTTCATATGTTACTGAATACAGTTAGCAGTTAAAACAAAGAAAAAGACAAGTCAAGATCTTGAACAAAGTATTGGACTTCTCATGTAACTAGAAATAGCAAAAATCTGGAAGAAGATATAGGGGGAAAAAAAAAAAAAACAGTCATCTGATCAAGTTTAAAGGGTCAGAAATCAGAAATCAGAAATCAGAAACCTGATCATATACATGCATGCATACAAACAACAATCAAGTTAGAGATCAAAGTTCCAACATCTCACTATTTCAGAAAAGTTAAAAAAAATTGTAATAGAAAAACTGTATATATATCTATATATATATCATATTAATCTTCATGTATAAATATTTATACATAATGTATTAATATCAATAAAAATAATAAATTCCACCTTAAAAAATCTATCAATATTAAAAAAAATATCTTCATTAGCCTATTAATAAGCCCAGCATGATTGGTGATTAAAATGACCCATTTCATGTTAATATTCATGTTTTACTGTATAGCTACAAATTTGATGGACTCCACATCATAAGTGTTACTAGTATATAGTCCATTAAATTTGTATATAATCTATGATACTCATTAAACTTGTATGCATACAATAAGATATGCAGCCTTATTTGGACTAAATTTGATATCTTTTTTTTCTTTTATCAACTTCTTTATATTTTAAGTAAAATAAATTATTTTTTTAATTTGTCTCGGTAAGATGTAAAAATAAATAAAAAAATTTGATTAAAATATAAATTCCTTTTTACTGAAATAAAAATAAACAATATAAAACTTAACTTATTAACTTATTTAATTTTTTTTCTTATCAAAAGATATAAAAAAATATATAATAATTTAACTATCCAGCAAAAAAAAAAATATAAATAAAAATAAATCAAATCAAATAAACAAATAAATGCAGCTCCCTGGGGGTAAAAAAACGTAAAGAAGAGAGATCTAAAAAGAGAGAGTGGTGGAGCTCCCTTCAATCCAAAACAAGATCCAACTTGGGGTAATACAGCTCCTGACATATGCAAGCCACAAACCTATCCCAACACCCATAAACCCATGGGATAGGACTGAGGGATCCATAGGTCAGCAGCTCAATCTTTCCCAGAAAGATCCTCTATTGGACTTTCAAGGAGCTCCGTTCCAATCCAATTCAATCCCCTCAACCTAACACCACCAAAAATCCCCCAAAACCAGAAAACAACCCACAAACCCTAAACCACACAAATCCCCTTCTCAAACCCTAGCAAGGAAAAAGAAACCTCCAAAGAATTAACACAAAACAAAACACAAAATCTCCAGCCAAAAGATCGATAGATATATATATATATATATCTATATATATATATATGTATGTGTGTGTGTGTACAAGAGAGAGAGAGAGAGAGAGAGAGAGAGAGATCATTTCAGAAGCCTATCTACAACTTCCCATGAAAAAAAGATAACAGGTGAATCAAAATGATTTATTTCCACTAACCGAAAACCCTAGAACCATCTCAAAGAGCTCACCAGCGAGAGACTTGAATCTTTCTCATCCCAAACCCTAAAAGCTACCATGAAAAGCTCAGGGCAACCTCAGAGCCGTCGACCACCACCCTTTTAACCCACAGAAACCCTAACAAACCAGTTCTGTAGCCCTAACACCAAGTTTATAAAAAAATGAAGACCTCAAGGTCTAGCTCAAGGTTGAAGAAGATGAGAGATTTGGAAAGGCAGGAGGCAACTTATAAAAGGGTCATGTTAACAACAGTTTACTTGGACGGTAAATAAAAAAATAAAAAAAAAAATAAAAATTCTAATAATAATATAACTTTTTAAAAAATTAAAACTTTTAAAATTATTAATACATTTTATATAAATATTTATTTATTTTTTATTAATTATTTACCGCTCAGATTGGGCAGTGGTTAACAACTTAACACAAATATATATTTATAAAGGCCTGGGGATTAAAAAAATGGTGGGTGGGGGCCGGCAACTGCTGTTTCTTGCATCTGTATCACTGAAAGGTCTCGGGAAACGTCTCTCTCTCACTGCTTGATTTATTATTTGTATGACTTGGTTTTTGAAAATCACATGCCTCTGTCCTCCCACACAGTGTGGGTGTTTTTCAAACTTTTTAATGTGTTTTTTTTAAAATAAAAAAAAGAAGAAAAATAATTACTTTTAAATACATTTTTTAAAACAAAATGGGGGTGTTTTGCCTGTCTAGAACGCTAGTGATAATAGTTTTTAATTTTTTGTTATTATTTTTAATTATAAATTATAATTTTTTTTAAATATTTATAATTTATGTTATAAATTATAATTTTTTTTATACAAATTGTTTTATGAAATTCTAACTTTTGCTTGTGGTTGGTTTATCATCAATGTCCAGTGAAGAGTAATTAATTAGTCATTGGGATTGGTCCCAGTAATTAGTATTTAGTGATTAGTGATAAGTGATTAATGTGTGCATAAATAGGTTTGAATACATTAAAAAATTAAAAAATAATAATTATAGTCTATTGAAATTTTAATATGAGCTAACTTCTCTTCCGTCACTAATGAAATTTAGACATGTTCAATTGAGCCTAGTTTTATCAAAATTTAGCCAGCTTTAATGGCTTAAATCATTTGTTCTAGTATATAGATTATTCGTATACAAAATCAAGTTATTCAGATATAATTCAATCTAAAAAATCACATTTGATTTGAAAAAGTAAATAGTAATAGTCTCTACACTAACACATTTGTGTTTAGAAAATTGAACCGGCCATTTATTACTTATTTTTTTAAACACAAATATAATTTATTTAAATATTTAACGATATTTAATTAATTTAATTTTTACATAAATAATTATACTATGAAAATGACAAAATAGATACAATTAGATGGTCCGTTTGACAATTAATTTAAAAGATAATTTTTTTTTTTGCATTTTTAGCTAAAAATAGGTTCAGAGTAGGTTGTTTGGTATCTTAACTTTCAAACTAATTTTTTTGAAGTTATTTATTTATTTGAGTAAAAAACTAATTTTTTTATTTTTGTTCAAAGTGAATATTTTTACCCTTCTATATATTTGATATTAACAATTATATGTAGTTGTTAGTTGTAATAAATAAGTTATGAATAAGGGTATTATTGTATTTTAAAAGTGGTAAAAGTTTAAATATAATATTCTAAAAATTTATATTTTAATTTGAATTTTTGACTTTTAAACTTTTTTTTACTAAACACGCAACAGGCAATTTTTATTTTTTAATATTTTTAACCAAAAAAACTAAAAAACCAAATGTACCAATCAGGGCCCAAGAGAAGTTCATCTAGACCCATTTTAAATCCAAAATGGGTCCAATTAGAATGAGAGAAGTTGGTTCCTTTTTAATCCGATGGTTGAATTGTTAACATCAAACATGCCCTAATATCTGTCATCTACAAATGTATCTATAGCGTGTAGGGTTCTGTTTGCCTACATTTTAAAAATTTTGCTTATTTTTATCTTTTTTAAAACTTTTTATCTTTTAACTAAAATTTTTTATTTTTTTTGGATCGTCTTAATGTGATGAATCAAAAAAGTAAAAAATATTTGATCAAAAATCTAAAAAAAAATTCATTAAAAAAACAAACAATATAAAATTTATCTTATTAGCTTATTGACTTATTTTTATTTTTTTAAATATTTTAATAAGAATTTGCTTATTAACTCACTATAGTAAAAATAGTTCAAAAAGTATAACAATTTTACAATATAATAAATTTTTTTATTAAAAATAAAATAAATAAACAATTATCACAAATGGGGCCTAAATTTTGTATATATAATATATGCCGGTTTTAAAGCTACTTTTGACTGGACACTATTTTCACCAACCGTACAAAAGCAAATTACTATTTAAAACTGCCTCCAACGGCATGGAATGAGGAAAGCCACTTTAGTTGCCTAACCTTTCCAACTGTATTTCGTTGTCTCAAGGACTTTAATGGGGGCACTATAATGGGCTTTCTGATTATATATGTTTTTCTTTATTAGGGTAAGTTATATTTATCACTTGAGATTTAAATTTAATTTAAAAAATGTTTTATTAAAATTTAAGTATCAATTTTTAAATGCGAACAAAAAAAAAATTTATGCACTCATCAATAAAAAAAAATCATATAAAAATTTATATAGTTCGGCACTACTTGCATACGTTCACGGATAGAAAAGATAATCTATTATAATCGTAGAATGTACAATTTTAAAATTAAAAATATTTAAAAAATCGACACTCACAATCCGATCCCCACATAATTTAAAGGCTTACACATATTAGAGTCTTATAAAGTTGTGACTTCAACTCAATTTAAATACATGTAAATAAAATTGATATTCAGAAAACATGTCATACATCTACCATTTTTTAAGATTACCGAAACGGTATTGTACTCTATTTTGCTGTTGTTGCCAGTTGCAATTTTCTCCTCTTTCAATTATTTTTAAGAAAGTGAATCGAAAGTGCTGACATAACCATGAAAATGGTTGTAATATTCTAATTTTACCCTTCATGATATATACAAACATTTAGACGTGATACTTAATGTTAAAAGTCTAAACTATCCTCAATTTGTAATCCATGTTGGACTGAAGTACCCCTACTGTATTATCAATAAAAGAGACTACGATGTTAATTAAAAACTTTGACTTTTTAGTTAAAAATGCTAAAAAATTAAAAATTCAAATCAAAACACTAATTTTTAGAATATTTTATTCAAATTTTTACTACTTTTAAAATATAATAATACTCTTTATTCATAATTTACTTACTATTACTACCAATTACATATAATTGTTGATATCAAATATATAGAAGAATAAAATTGTCCATTTTGAACAAAAAATAAAAAAAATTAACTTTTTTTTTTCAAATAACCAATTTTAAAAAAGCTAACTTAAAAACTAAATTACCAAACAATTTACTTTAAATTCAATTTAACTTTTTAGCTAAAAACACAAAAAAGAGACTAATTTTTAAACTAGTTGCCAATCAAAACTTACTTGTAAATGTCCACCAACTTTCATTGTCCTCCCCTCTTTCAACCCTTCGCCTGTCTCTCTCCATCCCCTCTCTCCCAACTTGGTAGGAGCCCTAAGGCATTACTCATTGGAGGAGTTCAACATTGAGCTAAAGTAAATTGTATTCTAAATTTTCTCTGTTTTTAAAAAAATATATAAGTATGAGATGTCTCGTAAATTATATTTATTTGATGGGTTAGACCTAGTTTGACCAAATTTGCCAACGGGATTACACCTACAAGAGTGAACAACGTGAGTTGGCCGGCAGCAACTCGTCAAAAGCCACTCCGATAGTTAAATTAGAAAGTTTTTTTAGGAGAAAAAGACAGTTCAAAAATAAATTGACAGAGTTTTTGCTAATAGAATTCCATTTTCATACATCTCACCTTCGAACCCTCCCCTTTTTATAGTATGGGAATCTCTCTCTCTCTCTCTCTCTCTCTCTCTCTCTCTCTCTCTTCAATCTTCATGAAGACCTATTCTGACAAGCAGTCTTGCAAAACGGTCTGCCACGCCAGCGCTACATTAGCGGCAGTGGCTGACCAACCATTGTCACATCGTCATAAATGTTATCATCTCGGTCTGTCATTTGGACCGAGATCCATGTAATAAATGCCTCTCCTAAGGCTGCGCACTCGATTAGAAATCCTAGGAGTATTTCTAACTTCTGAAATGATGTTTTATCCTCAGGCCGAGATGGCCTTTCTTCGATAAGGGGTTGTTAGAAATCCTAGGAGTTATTCTAACTCTTGAGAGGATGTTTTATCCTCGGCCGAGGTGGCTTTTGTTCGATGAGGGGTTGTTAGAAACCCTTGGAGTTATTTGAACTCCTAAGAGGATGTTCTTGTTAGCTTAAGGGCTTTTTATTTTAATTTTGATAATTTTCATAATTTATTTTTTAAGAATAATTAGATTTAAAATTATAAGATTTTATATTTCTAAAATGAAGATGTTAATACATTTTGAACAATTAAGTTGACACATTTAACAAAAAAAATGACTTATCTCTCAAAAGATTAAAACACTTAAGTATTCTTGCATAAAGAATATTTTGTGTTGAACCAATTAAAAATTAAGTCAAATATTTTTAAAGTAAAGTATACTTTAAGCATATCAAGTGTATAAACACCTATTGAACAAATAGTTTGACACGCTAATAGTTTCATGAAGTCATTTTCAGGTATCAAAGTTTAGTATCGACACAAACAAGTTTTTGTGTCAACACAAAAGAACTGAAACTCTCAGAACTCAAAATGAGTCGACACAAATTGATTTTATGTCGACACAAAAGTGTTTCACACTTTTATTATCCGAAATTTTGGGTCGACACAAACGAAAATTTTGTCGACACAAAAGAACCGATGGCACCTTTAGATTTGGGTGTCAACATAAATGAGAAGATGAGTCGATACAAAAGTCCCGAAGCCACTTGAAGAATTTTTTGGTATCAACAGCACATTCAAAATGTGCCGATACAAATTTATCGAGGCTTCTTGCAGAATTTAGTGTTGACACCAAAGACAAGATGAATCGACACAAATAGCCCTCTCAGATGCTGAAATTTCAAACGAGTCGACACCAAACCCAAAGATGTCGACACCATGATGTTGGTGAGGTAGATTGTAGAAATTGTGTCGACCCCTCAGAAAATTTGTATCGATCCAACCACTTAAAAGGACCTGTCCTAGACATTTTGTGTCAACACCAAAGGTAGTTGTGTCGACACCGGCGACGAAATTTTAAATTCGCGACAGATCTCAACGATTGAAATTTTTGCATTTATTACTCTCACCTACCTCCAACAGTCATGAATGCACAAGAGCTTATATAAGGAGTAAATTCTCAACATTTACTAAAACTGGAGACTTACATTTACTGTTCTTTTGCTTGAATCAAACTCAAAACTCTCATGCCCTCATTTATTGCTGAATCTCCAACTCTTGTTCCTTAGCTCTCTTTACCTTCTCATTTATTGTAAATTTATTCTGTAAAGAAAGTGAGTGTTCCTCATTTATACTCTTCATTTATTATATTCAAGGATGAGTCACCCTTTATCCTTTAAATGAGTGAGTGAATCTCATCAAAGAAGAGTTCAAGAGAGATTAGAAGAAAATAAAGATTATTTTTATAAGATCTTCTTGAAGCTATGTTAGACTTTTGAATGTGCCCGTAAATATTCGATTTACTCAAGCGAAGTCTTAAAATTGTAAAGGCTTAGAATGTGCCCGTAAAGCATTCTATATAGTAAAAATACTCAAAGAAAAACTTGAAGAGTGGACATAGGCTTGGAAGAAGCCGAACCACTATAAAATTTTTGGTGTCTGGTTTAATCTCTCTATCTCTAACATCTTTAATACTTACATTTTGATAATATTTATTTATCTTGCTTTACTTGATTGCAATATTAAAAGATTTTCAAAAAAATTTTAAAATTATTATTTATTTTTAATGACCCAATTCACCAAACTCTTGGGTTGCCTAGAACTAATAATTGGTATAAGAGCCTGGGCTCTTATTTTTTACTTAGCCGTCTAAGAGTTTATACGGCAACCACTAGTATCGGACCTATCCAATTCGAAGGTTAGTCGATCAATAGACCTCTTTTGTTCAATGGAATAAACTACAATTATTGAAAGGCTAGAATGAGAATCTATATTCAAACCATAGTTTATGATCTTTGGCGAGTTATTATAAATGGACCTAAAAGACCCACTAAAACTGTTGAAAGGGTTACCGTCTCTAAACCTGAGGCTGAATGGACTAAAAATGATATTAAAAAAATTTAAAAGAATGCTAAAGTTATGAATCTCCTGTATTGCTCACTTGACCCAAATGAGTTCAATAGGATCTCTACATATGACACTACAAAAGAAATATGGGATAAATTTGAAGTTATCCATGAGGGTACAAATCAAGTGAAAGAGTAAAAAATCAGTCTACTTGTACATAATTATGAATTATTCAAAATGAAACATGACGAAACAATTTCTGATATATTTACTCGTTTCACTGATATTATTAATGAATTAAAATCTCTTAGCAATATTTATACTAATGCAGAGATGGTAAAAAAAATTCTTAGGTGCATGCCTGAGAGTTAGGAAGCAGAGGTCACAGCTATTCAAGAAGTTAAAGATCTCAACACACTTAGTCTTGAAGAGCTCCTTGGTTCTCTAATGACCCATGAGATGAATATCAAGATGGACGACGAAGGCGATAACAAAAAGAAGAAAGGCATCGCCTTCAAGTCCTCAACTCATGACGAAGAATCCGAAAAAGACTCATCAAGTGATGAGAATGAAGACTTGGCACTCATCACGAAAAAATTCTAAAGGTTTCTTAAAAATAAAAAACAAAGAGGAAGAAAGTTCTTAAAAAATGAAGGACACCGAGGCGAGTTTACCAAATTCAAAGGCGACTCAAGCAAATTCAAAAGTGACTTTAAGAAAAAAGAAATCATCTGCTATGAGTGTAAAAAGCCTGGACATGTCAAAACTGTATGCCCTCAGCTCAAAAAGCAATTCAAAAAGGACTTCAAGAAAGTCATGATTGCTGCATAGGGTGAGAGTGATGATAGCAGTTCTAAAGATGAAAAAAAAAGAAAACGAAGTAGCAAATTTATGCCTTATGACTAGAGAAGATGATGAGGTAACTCCTAACCATTTTTCTTTAGATGAATTGCAAAGTGCATTTGAAAATTTGCATGATGAGTTGAGAAAAATGGATTGAAAGAATTCTATTTTGAAAAGTTAGTTCTTTCTTCCTCAACTGAAATTGAAATTTTAAAAAGTAAAAAATCTGTTTTAACAAAACAAGTTTATGTTTTGAAAGATAAAAACAAAATTTTGAATGAAAAAAATTAAAGATATTACAAAAATTATTTACAAATTCACTCAAGGAAAGATTAACTTAGATAAACTTCTTGGCATGCAAAAATGTATTTTTGACAAAACAAATATAAACCCAAGAAGAATCAAAAGTACTTGAGTAATATTTTTATCAAGGCATCTTCTAATCATAAAAATGTCACTTGTTTTTATTGCTATGAGTATGGACACATTGTCACACACTGCCCACATAGGAATCTGTCAAATAATTTTGTCAAGAAGGCTTGGGTTCCTAAAGGAACACACTCTCAAAGAACAAACACCAAAGGACCCAAGAAAATTTAGGTACTAAAAATCAAAACTTAATTCTTCTTACAGGTATTCCTCAAATTCTCATTCAAGGAGGGGATGTGGTATCTCGATAGCGCTTGCTCAAGACACATGACAGGCGACCAATTGATGTTTACATCTCTCAAACCAAAAGATGGTAGATTTGTGACTTTTAGAGACAATAGCAAAGGAAATATCATAAGAATTGGATGTATTGGTAAAATTTCTTTTCCTTCTATTGAAAATATTTTACTTGTTGATGGTTTGAAATATAACCTTCTTAGCGTAAGCCAACTTTGTGACAAATGCTACAAAGTTGTGTTTGATCATGCTAAGTGTGTTATTGAAGATTCAATCAATAACAAAGTTATCTTTGAAGGTTAAAGACATGAAAATATTTATACATTTACTCTCAATGATCTTTCTAAGAATGATCAAGTGCTTAGCCACCTTGAGTGATAATAGTTGGTTATGGCATAGAAGGTTTGGACATGCACACATGAACTTAATTTCAAAACTTTTAAAAAAAGAATTAGTGATTGGGTTATTCCAAATCAAATTTGAAAAGAACAAAGTGTGTGATGCATGTCAACAAGGCAACCAAGTTAGAAGTTTATTTCATTCTAAAAATGAAATTTTAACTTCTAGGCCATTACAACTATTGCATATGGACTTGTTTGGTCCAACAAGGAGGACTTTAAGCCTTGAAGGCAAGAGATATGCCTTTATTATTGTTGATAACTTCTCTAGATATACTTGGGTACTATTCTTAACTCATAAGGATGAACCCTTTACCTCTTTTTTAAAACTGTCTCGGAGAGTTCAAAATAAAAAAGGTTTTCAAATTACAAGTATCCGAAGTGATCATGGTAAAGAATTTAAAAACAAATATTTTAAAAAAATTTGTGACAAAAATGGTATTAACCATAATTTCTCTGCTCCTAGAATCCCTCAACAAAATGGAGTTGTTGAGAGAAAAAATAGAACATTGGAAGAAATGGCTAGAACCATGTTATGTGAAAATAATCTACCACGATACTTTTGGGGCGAGACTGTTAATACCGCTTATTTTATCGTAAACAGAGTTATGATAAGAGTTTCTTTCAAAAAAATTTCATATAAGCTATGGAATGGAAAAAAACCTAACATCAGTTATTTTCGCGCGTTGCGGTGCAAAATTTTGTTTTAAACAACGACAAAAAACTTTTAGAAAAGTTCGACGCAAAATATGATGAAGGTATTTTCTTACGATATTTTATATCTAGTAAAGCATATAGAGTGTTCAACAAAAGGACCCTAGCTGTTGAAAAATCTATACATGTTATTTTTTATGAAGCTAACCTTGGTCTTTAAAGGATTTTTATAAAGATAACTTGTTAGACATAGAAAAAAGTGTTAAAAATATTTTGATCAAAGAAAAGAAAGAGCCAAATCAAGAAGAAACTTCAAATCCTCAACAAAAAGCAGTCCAACAGGTTGCTGAATCTGTAAATTTAAAAAATTCAGACCTACCTAAAGAGTGGAGGTATGCTCATGGTCTCCCGAAAGATTTTATCATCGGTAATCCATCGCAAGGTATTAAAACTCGGTCTTCTCTACATAATGTTTGTGGTAACTTAGCATTTCTTTTCCAAATTGAACCAAAGCATTTTGAGAAAGCCAAAAACAATGAGTTTTGAATCTTGGCTATTGAAGAAGAGTTAAATCAATTTGAAATAAACAAAGTTTGGACTTTAGTCCCAATACCTAAGGAACACTCCATCATCGGTACAAAATGAATTTTTAAAAATAAAATAGATGAGAATGAAGTAGTTCTTAGGAACAAAACTCGATTGGTAGCCCAATGTTACAATCAAGAAGAATCCATCGATTTTGATGAGACTTTTGTTCATGTGGCTAGGCTTGAAGCCATTAGGATATTGCTTGCTTTTTCATGTTTTAAAAATTTCAAACTCTATCAAATGGATGTCAATAGTGCTTTTTAAAATGGTTTTATCTCAATAGAAGTTTTTGTAAAACAATCTATTGGCTTTGAAAATTCAGATTTTTCAAACCATGTTTATAAACTTACCAAGACTCTTTATGGTTTAAAGTAAGCACCTAGAGCTTGGTATGAAAATCTAAGCAAATTTTTGATTGAAAATAAGTTTTCAAGAGAAAAAATTGATACCACTCTTTTCATCAAGTCTCAAGAAAATGACATGCTAGTGTACAAATCCATGTAGATGATATAATTTTTGGTGCAACTAACGAATCTCTTTGCAAAGACTTTGCTAAGTGTATGCATGGAGAATTCAAGATGAGCATGATGGGTGAGCTCAACTATTTTCTCGGACTCCAAATTAAACAAACTCAAGAAGGGATCTACACCAATCAAGCTAAATACAGGAGAGACATATTGAAGAAATTCAACATGCTAAAGGCAAAACCCATGAGATCTCTAATGTGTTCTACAACGAAGCTTTACAAGGATTAAAATGACATAACAGTGGATGAAAAGCGTTATAGAGGTATGATCGGATCTCTCTTATATCTAACTGCTAGTCGTTCGAATATTATGTTTAGAGTTTGCATGTGTGCTAGATTTTAATCAAACCTTAAAGAATCACATGTGACCGCTGTTAAGCGCATCTTTAGATACCTTTTAGGTATACAAAACCAATGATTATTTTATCCTAGAGGAATAGCTTTTGAGTTATTTGACTATTCATATGCTAATTTTACCGGATGCAAAGTAGATAAAAAAAGCACAAGTGGTACTTGTCAATTTTTAGGACACTCACTAATTTCTTAGTTTAGCAAGAAGCAGAACTTAGTGGCTTTGTCTACTGCTGAAACTGAGTACATTGTAGCTAGAAGAAAGCACATAGAGATTGGATATCACTTCATAAGTGGTCATGTTCAAAAAGTAAGCATTGATATTGAATTTATAGGTACAGATTACCAATTAGCAGATACTTTCACAAAACTCTTAAATGAAAAAAGAATATGTTATATAAGAAGAGAACTTGGTATGTTATGTGCTCCTAATTCTTGATTTAAATGCCATACTAATTGTGTCTTTTTATTGCATTTCAAAGCCTTTGATGTTCTTTCTTGATATGTGAAAATGTATCGACACTACTTGAAAAAGTGTCGACACAATTGTGTGTTGTGTTGACACAAAGCAGTATAGAAGTGACACTGTGAGAAAAGTGTCGACCCCTTTCTATTCAGTGTCGACACCATATTGGTTCCCTGACTCTCGATAAATTTGTGTCGACACTAAGCTTAATCGTGTCGACCAAAATAGCCGAACGTGTCAACACCTTCTGAAAATGTGTCGACACTATTTTCTGTTTTCGATTCACACACTCATTACAAAAAGTGTCGGCACCAAATATATTTTGTGTCAACACAAATCGTAATGCTTTTATATAGAGGCATCGGTCCCCCGAACCGTCACATCATTCCCTCTCTCTCTCTCTCTATATATAAAATCTGTTCATCTCCCGCTCTTTTTTTCTTCAAAATTCGTGTAGACTTTTCACCTTCCTCTTCCTTTAATCTTCAATTCTAACCCAAATCTACCAAAATGCCTCCTAAAATGATAGAAAAAGGCGCTAAACGATCGGTAAAAGCGCGTTTATCAAACCCTAGAACGTCGGAGAAGAAGAAGATAGCGACGGTGATGGCAACGATTTCGAAAAATGTAGCCACGTCGGAGGTAATTTCTTTCAAAACCCTCAAAGTTCGTCAACTTTATTTCGCTTCTTTTACAAATCGAAAAGTAGTTCCCGGTTGTAGTATAGACTTCTCTTTTTTTTATTCCATTAAAATGAAATTTAAGGATCTCTTTTCAAGTCTCGGGTGGGAGAGACTTTTGCAAATCTATGAACCCCACTATTCCACTTTGGTCAAATCATTTTATGTGCACTTTCACATTTCACTCGTTTCGACCACCACCATCACCACATGAGTGAATGGTGTAGACATTGTCTTGTCTCCTTCTTCACTAAATGAGATTCTTGGAATTCTCGAAGGGGAAATTTGTGTTCACTACAACAAAAAATTCATTGATGTTGAAAGTTTCTCTTTTTTCGAATCTGTGAAGAATATTTTTAAAAATGATGACATTGACCCTACCAAGCTCTTAGAAATTAACTCTCTGAAACCCAAAATGCACATACTGTATCATATGGTAAATCATATTTTCCTACCTCAAATGAAAAAATTTAGTAATGTCACTTATATGTACATTTTTATTATGTGGTGTATTCTTGAACAGAAAAACCTAGATTCAGGCTTCTTGTTCATTTCCCATATACTTCACTCACACAGTAAATTAAACTCCTCACTCCCTCATGGGATGTATCTCACTCGAGTTTTTTGCCATTTTGGCATAAATTTATCTTAGGAGAAGGCTGTTGCATTTTCAAAACATGACTTGTATGGTAGTTTCTCACTAAAACATATGCAAATTATAAATGTTAATGGTGTTTGGATCACCTCTCGTCGTGGTACCTCTTCTTCTGCTAGAACACCTCCTCCTCATACACCTTGAGATATTTCCTCTATTTCTATAGATCTTGATTCTCCTTCATCTCAACCTGATTTTCATGGACCTTCTGGCATTCCTGGTCCCTCTTCTGCTCCTCCTCCTACATTTGCATCTGCTCTACCTGCATCATCTTCTGCTCCTGTCCATGCTGACTTATCAGAAGTTATTTTCTTGATCAACTCTCTATCCTCTTCTTTGACTTCATTTCAAGAAAAAGTCGATCAAGACTTTTTTGATCTAAATCAAACTGTCTCTTCCCTCTCCGACATAGTAAAGCATCTTGACAAAATCAATCATAGTCTACGGTGAGATATTGAAAATGCCACAGATGCCGGGAGAGCACTATGTAAGACCATGGATAACAATATTGTCTTTATTGTTAATTGTAATAAGACAATCCAACATCAAGTGAGAAGAGAATATGACCAAGGTATTATCACTACTGTCCAAGCCAACTCTAAGAAGGTTGAAGAACATTTACAGTGGATCAAAGAAGCTTGGGCCAAACAGTTTAAGCCCAAGGAGACCAAGGAAGAAAAAGCAGCTCGTCTCAAACGAGAAGTTGATCTTGCATTGGTCGCCTGGTATGAAGCAATGGCTACTGCTGAAGCTTAGGATGAGCGAGCACGTGGTTCTAAGGAACAAGCCACAACCAGCAAACAGAGAGCCGAAGAGAAGAAAAAATTCAAGCACTTCATGAATGACCAGTAGCCTCTTTGTTTTTATTGAAAATTACAAAAGGGGAGAAAGTAAAGGTAAAGGAGTAAAGGGGAGAAGAGAGAAAGTGAGAGAAGAGAACAAACATTTCTTTAAGTTTTTTATTTGAAGGAGAAGGTGTAACATTTTACATACATTTTTTTTGGTTGCATGGGTTGATTGAATGGGTTGAATAGTTGTTTGAAAACATTTAAAATGTTCCGCTTAATTAGTTTGAATGGTTGTTTGAAAACATTTAAAAGGTTTGATTTGAATGGTTTGGATGAATGATGGTTTAAAATTCATTCGTATGAAATATATGTCTTGGATGAATGCTTATATCTATATGTTTGTGCAATCTTGTTCATATATGTGATTGAAGTTTAATGATAAATCACTTTGCACTTACTCACTGTACTGCACAAAATTTTAATAAACTCAGAATGTTTCTTGATCATTTGTTGAAAATCATATAAAAATTATGTGCTATCATAATGATTGAATGCTTAGCCATTATAATTGCATATGTTGTTTAAGGCATATTGATAAGGGGAGAACCCTTGTTGATAAATATTTTCAAATATTTTCTAGAAAATGTTGAATTGGTTGTAATCATCAAAAAATAGGAGATTGTTAGTCCAATAGCTTTTTATTTTCATTTTGATAATTTTCATAATTCATTTTTTAAGAAGAAATAGATTTAAAATGATAATATTTTATATTTCTAAAATAAAAGTATTAACACATTTTGAACAATTAAGTTGACACATTTAGTCAAAAGAAATGACTTATCTCTCAAAAGATTAAAATGCTTAAGTATTATTGCATAAAGAATATTTTGTGTTGAACCCAATTAAAAATTAAGTCAAATATTTTAAAAGTAAAGTATACTTGAAGCATATCAACTGTGTCAACACCTATTGAATAAATGGTTTAACACCATAACAGTTTCATGAAGTCATTTTCAGGTATCAAGGTTTAGTGTCGACACAAACAAGTTTTTGTGTCAACACAAAAGAGCCGAATCTCTCAAAACTCAAAATGAGTTGACACAAATTGGTTTTGTGTCGACACAAAAGTGCTTCACACTTTTGTTATCCGAAATTTTGGGTCGACACAAAAGAACTGAAGGCACCTGTAGATTTTTGGTGTCGACACAAATGAGAAGATGAGTCGACACAAAAGTCCCGAAGCCACTTGAAGAATTTTTTGGTGTCGACACCACAATCCAAATGTGCCGACAGAAATTTATCGAGGCTTCCTGCAGAATTTAGTGTCGACACCAAAGGCAAGATGAGTCGACACAAATGGTCCTCCCCGGATGCTGAAGTTTCAAACGAGTCGACACCAAACCCAAAGGTGTCGACACCATGATGTTGGTGAGGTAGATTGCAAAAATTGTGTCAACCCCTCAGAAGATTCATGTCAACCCAACCACTTAAAAGGACCAGCCCTAAACATTTTGTGTCGACACCGGCGACGTGATTTCAAATTCGCAGCAAATCTCAACGATTTGATTTTTGGCATTCATTATTCTCACCTATCTCCAACGATTATGAGTTCACAAGAGCTATATAAGGAGTAAATTCTCAGCATTTACTAAAACTGGAGACTTACATTTACTATTTTTTTGTTTGAATCAAACTCAAAATTCTCAAGCCCTCATTTATTGTTGAATCTCCAGCTCTTGTTCCTCAGCTCTCTTTACCTTCTCATTTATTGTAAATATATTCTGTAAAGAGAGTGAGTGTTCCTTATTTATACTCTTCATTTATTGTATTCAATGATGAGTCACCTTTTATCCTTTGAATGAGTGAGTGAATCTCATCAAAGAAGAGTTCAAAAGAGATTAAAAAAAAATAGGAGATTGTTTTTATAGGATCTTCTTGAAGTAGTGTTAGGCTTTTGAATGTGCCCATAAACATTCAGTTTACTCAAGCGAAATCTTGAAGTTGTAAAGGCTTGAAATGTGCCTGTGAAGCATTCTATATAGTAAAAATACTCAAGCAAAAACTTGAGAAGTGGACGTAGACTTGGAAGAAGCCGAACCACTATAAAATCCTTGGTGTCTGGTTCAATCTCTCTATCCCTAACCTCTTTAATACTTGCATTGTGATAATATTTATTTATCTTTCTTTATTTGATTGCAATATTAAAAGATTTTTAAAAAGGTTTTAAAATTGTTATTTATTTTTAAAGACCCAATTCACACCTCTCTTGGGTTGCTTAGAACTAACAGTTCTTTCTTTGGCCGAGCTGGCTCGTGTGAGCGAGATGGTCAAAAGTACAGATTATTCATTGATGTTGTCAAAGTTTGGAGAATACAAAGTGCTAGAGCGCTTTAATGATAAAAAAATCCTTAGGTTAGCTAAATTCTAGGGCCGAGGCAGCTCCCTTCCATCTACGTCCTCAAGATAGTAAGCTCCGAGGACCACCACTGCCCTGACTTTATATGGCCCTTCCCAGTTCGGCCCCAACTTTCCTTCCCCTAGCACTTTTATGTTGCCTATAACTTTTCGTAACCAGATCTCTAAGGCCGAACTCCCTGGGTTTTAACTTCTTATTGTAATCTTGGCTCATCTCTTGTTGATAAGATTTGATCCTTAAAATCACCTCTTCCCTTTGCTCCTCAATTAAATCCAGATCCTTGGCTATAAATTCCCCATTTAGCTTCAGATTGAATTTGTCGGTCCTCATGGTGGGCATGCTGATCTCAAGTGGTATTACTGCCTTAGTTTCGTAGGCCAGCGAATAAAGGGTTTCCCCCTTAGATCAGCGTGGCATCGTTCGTTAGGCCCATAATAGGTGGGGGAGCTCGTCCAGCCATCTCCCTTTTGCTTTTTCAAGTCTCTTCTTAATTCTGACCAAAATTTTTTGTTTGAGGCCTCTGCCTAGCCATTGCACTGTGGATGGGCCAGGGTAGAATTGTAGAATTCTATCTTTAGCTCGACGCACAGAATTGCTGAAATAACCTCCCATCAAACTAAGTGCCAATATCCAAAATGAGGGCACGGGGCAGTGATAATGTTCTTCCACATGAACTTTTTCATGTCAGATTCCCATATGTTAGAAAGTGGCTCTGCTTCTATCCACCTGGTGAAGTAGTCTGTTGCTGCCACCATGAACTTCTCATTCCCAACCGCTATGAGGAATGGGCCAACGATGTCCAACCCCTACAGTGCGAACGGTCAGGGATTGGTTAATGGGTTTAACTTCCCCGCAGGCTGATGGATAAGGGGGAAAAAAGTTGACACTTCTCGCATCTCTTCACATACTGCTGGGCATCCTTTTGTATGTGGGGCCACCAATACCCTTGGGAAATTGCCCTATGGGCAAGGGACCTCCCTCTTGTGTGACTGCCATAGATCCCATTGTGGGTTTCATAGAGGAGATCCTTCACTAGTTTAGGATGCACGCACAAAAAGATACGGTCCTATGTATGAGCGCCGGTATAGTTTTCCAGTTTGAGAGAACTAAAAATAGGCTGACTTTAGTCTAACCTTGTGCGCTTGTTTCTTTTTGGTTGGTAGCGTGTCGTCCTTTAAGAATGACGTGATAAGGTCCATCCATGATGGAGGCTGCTCTGCCAGAATGATCTTTGGCCGTCCATTGCCCGAGCCATCAATGCTTGGCTCTAGAAGGAACTGCACTACCACTGTCTTATCTTTATTTGCTGCTGCTACTGAGGCGAGGCTGGCCAGTGCATCTGCATGACCATTATTAGCTCAGCCTATCCAATAACCCTAACAGTCCCAAACCTCTTTATGGCCTTTTGGAGATACCTGGCCATTCGGTCGTCCATTGCCTCATACTTTCCTGTCAGCTGGTTGACGACCAACTAGGAGTTGTTAAACACCTTTAAGTCAGCTATGTCGAGCTTCGACGCTGATTCAAGTCCCACTAGTAGTGCCTCATACTTGGCCTCGTTGTTCGAAGCTTTAAAGCTGAGTCTTATAGCCTATTTCAATATCAGGTCGTCCGGGGATGTGAGGACCGTCCCCACCCCCGATCCTTTGCTGTTGGATGGCCCATCCACGTATAGCTTCCAAAGACTCCCTGAGTTTGGTAGGGAAGTGAGCTTGTCCACCTCTTCTACTTTTGTTCCTTGGGCGTTCGAAGAAATTTTGGCCACAAAATTAGCTAGTACGCGCGCCTTGACGGCTATCCTGGGTCTGAAGCTAATGTCGTATTCTCCCTGCTCAACGGCCCACTTGGTCATCCTTCTAGTTAAGTTAGCTTTCGAGAAGATGGCTTTTAATGGTTACTTGGTGAGTACGACAATAGGATGTGCTTGAAAGTAGTGTAGTAGCTTTCGTGACGCAATGATTAGTGAGTAGGCCAGCTTTTCTAGCGGTAAGTACCTCACCTCCAACCCGGTAAGAGTGTGGCAGATGTAATACACGTGCATTTGCTGCTTCTCCTCTTCTCTGATGAGCATCGTGCTGATGGCGTATGAGGACACCTCTAGATATGGATATAGTACTTTGACATCTTTCGGGGTGGAGAGCAGCAATGGAAAGGATGAATATATTTTCAAAGTTTGGAGCGCCTGATTGCAGTCCTCATTCTAGCGAAATTTCTCCCCCTTCTTAAGTGTCAGAAAGAATGGCCGACATCTATGTGGAGCTTAGCTTATAAATCTATTTAAGGCGGCAGTCATTCCTGTTAGCTTTTGTACCTCTGTGACGGTGCTTGGTGTCCGAACCTCTAAGATGGCCTTGATTGGGTCCGAGCTTGCCTTGATCCCATGGTGTGTGACTAAGAAATCGAGGAATTTTTTAAAACCAACCCCAAACGCGCATTTGGCCTCATTAAGGCGGAGGCAATGAGTTTTCAAAATGTCAAAAACTTTTTGTAGGTCTGCCAGATGATCCTCCTTTTTATTGGACTTTATTACCATATTTTCTATATAAGCTTCCATCGTCTTCCCCTGCACGTCGGCGAATATCTTTGTGATCATCCTCTGGAAGGTTGCTCCTGCATTTTTGAGACAAAATGGCATAACTATATAGCAGTAGGTCCCGCGTAGGGTTATGAATGACGTCTTCTCTTGATCTCGGCCCAACATGGCAATTTGGTGGTAGCCTCGGTACGCATCTAGGAAGCTCATGCGCTGATGTCGCGCTGTTGCATCTACAAGCTGATCAATCTTAGGGAGAGAAAAACTGTCCTTTGGGCAGGCCTTGTTTAAGTTGGTGAAATCTACGCACACTCTCCATTTTTCACTTATCTTCTTAAGAAACACCGTGTTGGATAACCATTCCATATTTTGGACCTCTCATATGGCCCCAACTTCTGGAAGCATTCCTACTTATTCAGTTACGACCTTGATGTGGTGTGGCGCTAAACGCCTTCCTTTATGCCTCGCCGGTTTAAAAGTCGGGTTAGTGTTTAGTGTGTGGCAGATATAGGTGGGATCTACTCCCGGCATCTCATATGGTGTCAATGCAAACGCTTCGACATTCCGCTACAACAATCATTGTAATTCCTCATTTTCTTGCTCGATCGTGGTGGAGCCGAGAAGGAAAAACTTTTCTATATCGCTGGGATCGATTACGACCATTTTGAGCTCTTCCATAGCTTTATACTTGGCCTCCATGCTAACGTCTTCCAAGACAGACTGATCAACCTCTTCTACTATTTTAACTTCTTTCGTTCGTATCTCAGCCCTAAGGGCTGCCACAAAGCAATTTTTGGAGACGACCTTATCTCCGTAGATGACCTTCACTTTGTCGTCAGTGGAGAATTTCAACACTTGATGGTATGTGGATGGGATGGCCTTCAACTCGTGCAACTAAGTTCGGCCCATGATGGCATTGTAGGTTGACGGTACGTCCACTACTAGAAAACTCGTTAGGAATTCAACTGTCCTTGCTCTGACCGGAACGGTTATTCTGTCTAGAAGCCAGACTGGCTGAGAGTGGAGTCGGGGATGGGTTAGGTTTCTGTCTCTAAGGCCGAGCTTCTTGAAGAGGTCGTAGTACATCACCTCAACTGAGCTCCTCTGATCAATCAGTACCCTTTTAACCTCGAAGCCAAAGAGGTTGAGGGATAGTACCAGAGCGTCATTATGTGAGTGCTGCACCCGCTCGGAGTCCTCCTCCGAGAATGTGATTCCTTTTTCGTACACTTCTGGCCTTGGTCTCTTCCCACTCGTTGCTTGCACCTTCGTCACCTCTACTAAATGGTCGAGCTTCCTCATTTGTCTGCGCATGGAAATTTTCTATCCTTGTTCTGATACTCCATGAATTAAGTTAATAACCCCGTGATTTGCTGGTCCGGCTAGCGGCTCAACCCTCTTTGTACTATGGGATGACTGCTGCTCTGTTCCCTCCTCTAAGAATTCCTTAAGTGTCCCTGCTGAACTAGATCTTCCAAGTGTTTCTTGAAAGCCCGGTAGTCTTTCGTTCGGTGGCTTCTCTCCATGTGATAAAAGCATCTCCAGCGCACCCTTTTTTCTATTGTCGATTACACAATTGAGTAAGGCAACCTGGGTAACCACATAAAATAGGACCTATCTTTGAACTGTGGAAGAATTTTATCGATCGACTCCTTGAAAACTGCGTTCACAACTTCTCTTCCCCAGTAATCTGCCCCTAGTTTGATATGGGGGCTCGATGGCTGGTTTGTCAATCTTCTGTTCGACCATTGTGGGCTTACCTTTCTCATCCATCTTAGACTAGACTTTCTGAGTCTGACTGGGATCGGACCTCGTTCCTTCAATTTGACCTCGACCTCAGTTCATCCAACGTCCTCTTCCACTCTGATATATTGTTCTACTTAGCTCATCAGGGCTGAGATGTCTTGTGGCATTTTCTTCGTGAAAGAGACTCTCAACTTCCCTTCTGGCTGGAGCCGGTGTTCGAATGAGGCCACGGCCAATTCCTTATTACAATTTTCAATGTTTTTGTATACCTCCTTGTATTTTCTCCTGTAGTCGCGTAGGGACTCCTTCTTCCCCCTTCGTAGCTCCATAAGCGAATCAATCTCTTTTAGGATCTTTGTATTAGTGACGAAGCGATCCACGAACCCCTTGACAAGTCCCTCCAGTTCGTTATCAACCGATGCGATAAACGATCAAACCATCTCAGGCCTGCCTCGCCCAAGATGAACAGGAACACATTGCACATGAGAGCGTCATTAGCGCTTCATAACGTCATCATTTCCCTGTAATGGATTATATACGTGTTCAGGTCCGAACACCCGTCGTATGATTTGAACCTTGGCAAGGAGAAGCTTCTGGGTAGATCCGCTCTGTCTTTGTGCTCGAAAAATGGTGTGGTGATCGCCCATTCCCATACATCACTCGACTCGGTCGTGGTGTAATAAGCTGGCGACGATCCCTCATTCCTACGCGGTGGGTCTTTGTTTTGCCTAAATTTCCTCAGAGTGCAACTGCTTCCCTCTGTGCTTGAGTCTTCCTTTTGTTTAGTAAATTTCCTTAGGAACTGCCCCAACTCCGGGTTGGCCTCGCTCTCTCCCTTGGCGCCCCTTGTTCCTGAGGATTTTAGCTCTCTGGAATGGGAGCTTCCCACTTGGACTTGTGGGTCTCGATCTTGGTTTCTTAAGGAAGAACGAAGCCTCAAGATTTCCTCCCCCATTGCATGAAGCGCTGACCCCTTTGCAAGGTCATGCTCGAGTGTCCTCGCCGTTTCACGAACATGTCTTTTCTTCTCCTTCCTTTTGATATGTTTTTGACTGATTTTTCACAGACGGCGCCAAATGTACGGGGGTGCCCTGTAGATTATATTTATTTGATGGGTTGGACCGAGCTCGACCAAATCTGCCATCGGGCTGGCACCTACAAGAATGAACAACATGAGCTGGCCGGCGATAAGTCACCGAAAGCTACTCCGATGGTTAAATTAGAAAGTATTCTTAGAATCTCATTTTTGTACATCTCACCTTTGTACCCTCCCCTTTTTATAGTGCGGGATTCTCTCTCTCTCTCTCTCTCTCTCTCTCTCTCTCTCTTCAGTCTTCATGATGACCTATTTTGACAGGCAGCCCTGCAAAATGACTCTACCACACCAGCGCTGCATCATCGGCGATGACTGACCAACCGCTATCACATTGCCATAAATGTTCTCATCTCGGTCTGTCCTTTGGACCGAGATCCATGTAATAAATGCCTCTCCCGAGGCTACAGAGCACTCGATTGGCAGGAGATTCTTAGTCTAATCACATTCAATGCTATTCTATTAAAATCATGTCGCATTAAATATTGTACCTTCCCGATCACATCACATTAAATGCGACACCCAGGGCCGAGCTCATACTTGCGACGGGCATCCTTAGCTCGGCCCCTTTGTGAACCGCCTTATCCTGATTGGGCCTTCCCGTCTTAGGCCTTCTTGTGGTCCATTGGACCCGAATTTTTCCCCATCCCCCTTTAATATATTTGTAATTAAAATATATATGATGTAAGGTTAAAGTGTCTACCTCAAGCAATATCAAAAGCAATTAAAACCAAAATTACATAAGGTGTAGAAATAAAAACTGCATATGTGGGCAAAGAACTGCGGTTAGGATTTCAAAATCTATAAAAAATCGAGTAAGGCTATACTATGTGTGTCAAGTTGGGCTTGCAATTTTTTAGAGTGGTGTAACTCCACTAATCTGAATACAATTTTACAAGCTTCATCAACTCTTCATATGCAATCAAGTCAACCAATCCTTGAGAATGCAACAGAGGCTAATGAGAGAACCATGGATATCCTTGATAGAAGAATTTTTTCAAGAGTCTAAGTGATTGAAAAGATTGTTGGATTATTGAAGATGCATGCTAGTAGTTGAAAATCTTACAATGTCTACTCTAGCTTTGTTATTTTCTTTAGTTAAGTTAGAGTTGAATCTCATTTTGTAGCTACGTGATTAAGTTGGGATCTCAACTATGTAGTAGTTGCATCTAACAAACTAAAAATGATATTTTGTTATTTGTTATATGTATTTAGCAGTAATGAATAGAAGACAAAACTAATTGTATTCATGAATGAGCTCGCATGAATACTCGCTTCTTTGTATTGGTAACCATAGAAATTAATTTATAGGCATGTACAATACAAAAGCCATGCATGCAAAATAAAAAGGCCTAATTGCTAGTAACAAATACACCAAAACAAAATGTTTCAATGAACTGCAAAAAGCAAGCCTAATTTTTTACTCGGGCTATACAAAAAGTACAAAATGCAAAAAAAAAAAGGAAGCTATCAAATAGGCTATAAAGATGCTCCAATAAAAAGAAAACAACTTGTCTAGCTCCCTAAAGGAAGGTTGTCTACAACTGCCATATAGAACTACAACTTGTCCAACTTGTCCAACTTGTCCACCTATGTTGAAGAAAGGCCTTCTTCATAAAAACTTCCACTACACAAAACACCTGCTGCACAAAAAAAAAATCAACTGCATAAAAAATCATTGTACAAAACCCTACTGCACAAAAACTCCTACTTCATAAAAAAAATCACTGTACAAAACCCCATTGCACAAAAACTCCAACTTCATAAAACCCCCATTGCACAACAATTGTCAGTGCACAACCCCACTCTGCACAAAACTTAAGGTCCCAACTATGTACACAAAAAGGGGGCCCAATTGGTATCCTACACCGGCAAAACAAATGGACATATAAGCAATCTATATGAAACTTAATCCACAAATAAAGAAATGGTGAAAACCCTAGCTTAGCCTTGGCCTTGGCCTTGCCGCTCTCCCTCAATTGAGTGACTCTGTCATTCTGTATGGTGACACAATAGTTAATAGCTAGAAACATAACAAACAGAGATGGATGACATAGGTTTGGTGATCTCAAATAATTACCAAAAAGGGCCAATTGGTGCATCAGTACATGTTAAAGGTTGGCTTTTTCTCTGCTGTGTCCTCCTTAGACTAGTGTATTGTATCACACATTGAGAACCAGTTCCATTTTTTGTACCCCTTTGTTGTCCCTAATCGAAATAAAAGTACAATGAGTTCAACATAAACAAAATTGTAGAATGAAATGGTAATTTTTGTAAGTACGTACTTATTTTTTCTCTCCCCTCATCTCTGGTGCTCTTTGACATGTTCTTTTGTTGTGGCCAAATTATTTGCATATTGAACACCGAAAGGTTTGTGACCTCTTACTTTGACTTGTACTTACAACACCCTCATCGTTTTCTTTCCTCTTATTTTTTCTTGGCCTACCAGGCAAACGATACAGTGGGAAGGCAATACAAGATCACCACTTATTCGGGTCCACAACCTTTGGTCTAAAATAAGATAAATAATGCCTCTATAACATCTTAAGTATGCTTCCTTTTTGAAATATGCACCACCATATTTTTCAACGTTGGCTCTCCTATGTGTAATAATGGCAATTGCATGCCTATAGGGATGCCTAAAATCTACCACTCCGGGTCCATAACCTTTGGTCTAAAATAAGATAAATAATGCCTCTATAACATCTCAAGTATGCTTCCTTTTTGAAATATGCACCACCATATTTTTCAACGTTAGCTCTCCTATGTGTAATAACGGCAATTGCATGCCTACAGGGATGCCTAAAATTTAACACTCCTTATATGTGTATCTCCTTGAATCTTGATTTACCCGATATGAAATTCCTCAATAATTTCATATTCATCACGCATGCAAACAATAGAGAACCTTTTTTGGCCTCATGTTGTGTCTTGATCAACCTCTTTTCTACATGGGGACCTACCTAACCATTCCATAAAAGACCCCCTCTTATGTCTCCATTGGATTCTAGTCATCAATTTTGTTCTAATCCCCTCAAGCATAGATAAAATTGGTTTATATTTAAGAGGGCCAACCCAATTATTGAATAATTCAGCTAAGTTATCTATTATGTAATTATTCTTCACTTTCTCATCAAACATGTGCCTAAACCAACTATGAGAAGGTAAGTCTAACAACCAGTTATGTGCATATGTAGAAACAGACTTAATTCTCTCTATAGCCTAGTGGAATTTAAGGTGGTTATATGCCCTAGTTGTTTGCCATAAGTACTTTTTTAGCAACAAATTGGGATATCTTGCTTTAAAATTATTAAACAAATGACGACAACATCACTGATGGGTAGCCTCTGGAACAATCTCAACTATTACCCTATCCAACCCCTAAAATCATACAAACAAATGATACAAAATTGGGATATAGTTACAATTTGAAAATATATGAATAGTTAATAAAATTTGTAATGAAAAAAAATGTACTGAACATTAGAATATACATTCTGCATGTCTGACATGAAAATCAATGATTTAGGATTCGAATCCTCTCCAATGGAAGTACGTAAGTGATCAAGAAAAAAATTTCAACTCTCTATTTTCACTTTCAACCACAACCACGGCAATCGAAAAAAAATCATTATTTTCATCCAATGATATAAGAGCCGATAAAACTCTCTCATATAGCCCCTTAAGGTGACATCCATCCATCATAATACACCCTGAAATGAACTCAATTCTTATGGCTTCAATTGAAATAAATATTCTCTTAAACATAAGGTTAGAATCCACACATATCCTATCACACTAAATCTTGACAAAACTACGAGGATTAGTCCTCCTCACTTCAACAGCATAAACATGTAATAAAGTGTAAAACCTCTATGATTGCCATCAATATCATCTAAAGTTTTTTTCTTTGCCATGTATAACTGAATTTTTGATGCATCAATACCATACTTTTGTTGTATTTCTATTTTCATGGCGTCTAAAGACATTTAGATTTGCCCTTAAAAAAACCAATTTTTGTGTTATTTGTGTCGAATTTGCTTCCACACTAGTAGTAGAAGATATACATGTGCGTTTCTTACTGTAAGACTTAATCTTGTAAGTGATACCATCTGGCAGAAGCGAGGGTTGTATCCTCCACTTACACCCTGTTGCAGCACAATGACAAGTTGCTCAAGATTTTCCATTTTTTGTCTCAGATATTTTTGCATCCATGTTGAATTGTGAACTCTATGTCCTTAAACTTGTACACATTGTCAAAGAGTATACCTACAGCAAGGTTAACCTTTCTTTGGCTATCTACATGGAATTTCTTACCAAATTTATCTGGATTAATGGTGTTAGGCTTAGAACCCTTAAGTGTGAACTCGCAATCTGATTCAGAGTTGTGGTTACGACCACCATCATCATCGAATTAGTAGTCAGACAATTCATCATTGTTTGAATTTGAATTTACCACATCTCTACCCAAAGAACTCTCAGGATTATTGTCACTACTATGGTCAGTCCACTCATTATCTTCATCTCTAAAGTTAAACACATCATCAATATAGGAATCTTTAGCTAATATTTCCTAACTACAATTCTCGTCATTCTCAGCATTTACAACATTTGGGGAGTTGTTTTATGTTTGTTGTGGTGGCCTATTATTCCTAGGTGAAAAACTAGTAGGTGTTGAAGGACAAGGAAGTCATTCAACGTCTACTTCTAGATATTAATCTACGACACGTGTCTTTATGCATTCTAAACATTTCTAGAATATCTAAATTAGACCCCACAATGATTTTGACACCAGCAATATTCGAATATAAATTTATCAACAACCCTCTATCAGATGATATGCGAGATAATGCACGATGTACAACATCATCCAATTAATCAAAATTGCAGTACTTATTTGGGTCAATATCCCCTATAGGAGTCAACTGTCCCAAAAAATAAACAATAATATCGAAATAAAGTGTTGCTATCATATTCCTACAAAGAACCAAAAAATTGGGGTAAACCGTATGAACAGTAAACTTTTGTTACAACTAACTAAGCAAATAAATTGCATACTCAAGTGAGAAGGAGAAAAGCCCCATCTTGCGGGAAAAAAATTTGAAAATCCTTAATTTTTAGTATCGAGAAGAAAACCCCTAATTTCTCAATAGAATCATGAAATTAAAACCGTTAAATGTAGATGCGAAGAATAAAAACCCTAATTAAAATAAAAAAGCCTCAATATTTTATTTGAAGAAAACAAACCCCTAAATTTTCGAAAAGAAAATTTGGTGCCCTAATTTTTATATTACGAAGACAATGTCATATTTTTTTAAAATGCATGTTGAAATCCTTATTTGTCTATAAATGGCGCACACAAATTGAAAAAATCCTAATCACAAAATCCAAGAAGAACCCTAATCGAAAAAAATGTAAAAACACTCTAAGTTTTTTTTGTGCTTATGGAGAAGAGAAGAGAAGTACGAACAAAAACTTGCAAAAAAAAAAAAAAAATCAACCAACTTACCAACTATTCAAATTCATTTTTTTGCTTTACATCCTTATGAAATGTGAGCTTGTTCGAACTTTCAACCTCAAGTGCTATCAATGTTGTCTTCAATCTCCACAAGTTCCTTCTCTTGTGGACAGAAAGATCAGCTTCATTTGTCGTCAAACCATATCCAATATAGTTGGCTTCATCAATCATGTTTTTTTTTTGGTTGGATAATTAATCATCGATCATGGTTTCGAGAAAGCTTCACAAGATTTTTGTCTATAGTACATTCAGTCCCATCCATTCCCTCGGTAACTGAAAAGGGCAAGAGAGTCTTTAAACATACTTTACTTATTTAACATAAAATACCTTTCCTAAGTGCAATTAGCAAATATGTAATATCATACCCTCTATTAACGGAGTTTAGCGACAATATTTAATAAAGAAGTGCAATATTATTTCAGTAATTACAAGAGAGGTATATGAAATAAGTTTAAATATCATGTAAATATAATTTATCATTTTTTATGAATTTTTTAATTATTGTATTTATATTTTACAAAATAATACTTTTTTATTAAATATATAAGCAAAGGACGGTTTTCCCTAGTTTCGAAAGATGCTAAAAGCACCCATTTTTTAGTACAACTAATATACACATGCATTACTTGGCCATACGTTAATTTTGTAATTTTGTTTATTTTTATTTTTTTTGAATTTATTTTTTTCTTTCTATCAATTTATTTTTACTTTTTCAAATCTTCTAAATGTGAGAAACTAAGAAGATAAAATAAATTAATTAAAAAATTAAAAAAATTCATTAAAAATAAAAATAGGCAATATAAAATATGATTTATTGACATATTTTATTTTATTTTTTATTTTTATCTTTTTTTTTTTCATCTCGATGAGAGAAATTCAATATGCATGATAATTTGGTCAAATGGTAAAAAAATCACTAAATATAAAAATAAATAAAATAAAATAAACAAGTTATTATATCAAGATAATTAAGAATTTATATATACACTGTATAAAAACCTATATAATTGGGTGTACTTAGACCTTGTTTTAAATATTTAGAAAATCAAAAAAAATATTTAGAATGTTATTTTCCTTGATCACCGAAACAGGTGGGTGACGACTTTATCGACGAGGGTAGTGAAGGAGAGGATTCCATTTTGTACATGGAGCGGTGTGGAAGTTGGTGGAGCGGCGACGGAAGCTCGGGTGAAAAGGCGATGGAGAACGGCGAGGTTGAGGTTCTTCCTCTATTACTCTGTTTCTTCTGTTACTCGCCTATTTTCATGTTAATTTCGGAAGAGATCGCAGTGATGCAGAAGAAATTTAAGGGCCCATATGTGGGAAATTAATAGAATAAGAAGCAGACCTTTCTCTCTCTGCAACTAGAATTCCAAATACGTACCTGGGTTGATGGTGAAGAAAGCTTAATTGGGAAAGCTCAAGAAAGGAATAAGGAGATTGAGGGGAGTTGGTGAACGGCGAGGTTGAGGGAGAATAAGAGGGCGGCAGAGAAGGCAAATGCGGAGAGGAAATCGAGCAGAAATGAGCGGCTCGGGTGGGAAACTAGGAAGTAGAAGAAGGGGAGGGAGAAGAAAAGGATGTGGAGGCAGCGGAGGAGACAGAAGGCAGCAGATTTCGTCGTCGACTTTCTCGATGAAGACGACGATCGGAGATTCGCCGTTTCTTCCTTATCTCCGGTGGAAGATAGACTCTTCTTGCTCTTAAACTTAAGTGAAGTTTCTCTATCTTCAAATCATCAAATTTACAGAGAAGGGCAAACAAATTCCAGTTTAATGATTTTTTCAAAATTATATAGAGTATAG
>JAOTRH010000016.1:10841937-10857115 GCA_034768845.1 Heliamphora exappendiculata | reverse complement strand
CAACAATTTACTGAGTAATCGGGCATCGTCACGCTTCCATCTTTTGTACTCTGCAGTTCCCATCTCAGGAGAATCTTCGAACAAATGATCCTCCTTTTCCATACCTTCGATTGTTAGTAATACATTTTTCTTCTATAATACATATGTTTGCGGTTCAGTCAACTTCGAATCCACTAATAGTGTGGATGACGAAAACACATCTGTGATTCCTCCTTGTCTATCAGGTCTCACTGGAGAATCCTTAACGCTTGTGGAGCTTTCCTTTGACATCACAATAACTCAAATGACAAACCTCAAGGAATCGCGAGGAAACAAACCAACAAGCAAAAGGACTCACCCACACCTTCAATCAGTCATAAATGGACCGCGAATCACACTGTCAACTTATCTTCATAAAATAAGAAATACTGCAGTAGCCCTTAGACCCTCAAACCAGCAGTCAGTGAAAGACCTTCAAACTGAGAAGCACAGTCGGTGAAAGACCTTCAAATTGAGAAGCAAACAGTTGCCAGAAAAGTCGCCGGTCGCCAGAAAAGTTGTCGAAAAATTCGCAGGTCGCCGGAAAAGCGACTGAAGGTGTTATAGGTACTGAGCACGGACAAGAGAAGCTGGAAATAGGCAGAATAGTCGTCGGTGTCGGAAAGAGAGAGAGCATAGGTCGCCGGCGCTGGAAAGTGGGAAAAACAGGGTCGCCGGTGCTGGAGAAGGGTCGTCGGTGAAAGAAACAGGGTCGCCGGTGCTGGGAAGGGTCGCCGGTGTTGGAAAGTGGGAGAAATAGGGCCGTCGTTGCTTCGTTGGTCGTCGGGGAGGTGGGACAGTGTCTTGTGGAGACAGTCGAAGGTGCGACTAGGGTTTTGGGAGATTGTTGGGCTTCGAACAAGGGCGAAAGTGGTCGGAGGTGGCTGTGGCTAGGGTTTGGGTGTTCGATGAGGACAGTGATTAGGGTTTCGGCCTGGTTCAGTTTCGTGGCTGGTGGCTATGGCGTGGCTGGTGACTGTTGTTGGCGTGGCTGGTGGCTAGTGACTGTTGTTGGCGTGGTTGGTGGCTGTTTGGCGTGGCTGGTGACTGTGGTGTGGCCGGTGGCTGTTGTTGGCGTGGCTGGTGACTGTGGGTGGCTGGTGGTTGTGGCTCGTGGCTGGTGGTTGTGGCGTAGCTGGTGGCTGTGGCTGGAAGAGGGAGGCTAGGGTTAGAGTTTCGTGGAGGTTTCGTGAAGGCTAGGGTTTTACAGTGGCTCTGATACCATGTTAAGAATAATGGAAAGTCGTACCCTAATGAGTAGGCGAGCTCTTATTTATAATCAATTTAGAGAATACTATTACAATCATACACCTACACACGCCGGGTAATAATAACATAATAGTAATATAATAATAATAAGCTACTAACAAATATAAAAAGGAGCAAACGTGGAATCTGGTTCAAGATCAGCTCCAAAGATATCGTTTCATCATGAAAATGATTCATCATGTCATTGTGTAAATGATTCACCATGTCATTGTGTAAAGAACCTTCTAAGGAAATTGGGGCAGTTATATAATTATGTGTTCAGTCAAATATAGTTATTCATTAGAAATAGACTAGTAATATTTAGGGTACTATAATATGTTGCCTTTTATTTGCTCCCTGTATGCAATATTCTTTTTATCTTAGTTTAGCTTTTTTCCTTTTCCTTCTTCTCAACTGCAGCTTCAAGATTATGGTAAGACTCCTTCTGGAGAAACAGAAGTGCAGTTTAGACTGACTAGGGTTACGCTGGAGCCTATGTTGAAATCCATGGCTTACATCAGTCAACAGCTCTCAGCATCAGCGAATAGAGTTGCTGTTATCAATCTGAAGGTATGCACCTCGATGCTTTGTATTTCATATGTCCCATGATTAATTTTGTTTAATTTAATTTACTTAGTTTAGCTGTAGTATCGGGTTTCACATTCAATAAAAAGAAAAATATATTTATCGGGTTTCACATTCAATAAAAAGAAAAATATATTTAACTTATGAAAAGAGAAGGAATTTTAAAATGTTTAACTCATAACTATGCCCATATTTAGATGATAGTTTGGAATAAATCTCGGTTAATATAAGAGTAAAGGTTTCGTGAAAATATTCGAAGTATAAAATTCTTAGATAATTTTGGCAGAGTTTGCCCTATTGTTTTAGATAGCCTAACGGTACAACCATCTTGTCTTGAAAATAACTTGTAAATAGCAAGCAGGTAACACAATCTACACCTGCGCTGCCCGAATCTCAACTACACAGCCCAAATATAGGTTGTAGGTCATATATCCTAATTGCACATACATGCGATTAATATGTAGTTCCCATTGAATAAAATAAACTAACATGCATAAGTATTAGGATATAATATGCTAAGTACGTTAATATAAACTAAACCACTAAGAATATGTTTGGCCTTGCTTTTTCTAAAAGGTTTTTGGTTAAAAGCCTTTAAAAAGTCCACTTGTTTGGTTTCAGTCGTTTTTTTCCACCTCTTTTTATATTTACTTTTTTATAAAAATGTCAAAAGACCTGAAAACCTAAAAAAAAAAAGTTGTCCAAACACAAGGTAAGTAGAAGTTATGCAAAATAAGGCTTTGGCCTTATGACCTACATCATGGAAACTACTACAAAAAGCCACTACACGACAACCATATAGTTAATAACCAAAAATGTATTAGAAAATATGTAGTTTGGAAATGAAATCAACCACAATGTACTATAGCACCTAGAACGTCAATGCTTATCAATAATCGACAAATAATAATATGGAATAAAGGTAGATAAAGCATACATCGAATGGTGGTTAAATATAAAAGCAAGTAGAATGTTTAATTAAGTTAGTTTCAATAAACCTTTGTCAATTTCGTAATTAATTCAATTAATCTTTTAACCGATCCAAGTAGTTACTTGTGTGGTACATGATGCGTATGAGAGTAAACAACTATCCCTTACTACTAGGCTTGTGTGCCGTAGAGGTAGTGTACTCGTCACCCATCTTATCTTGGCACTCCAATGCAGTAATGAGCCATGACAAATTTTACTTTTGAGGCACTAACTTTCAAAGTACAGAAACCCACATGCTCAATGAGCTTTAGATGATTCAGCACGCGGAGGATGAGAAATGGAAGAAAGGTAGCACAAAACGTGACACTAGGCCACAGGGGGGTGGCAATAAAATAATCTTACTTAAAAGATAATATAAATATTTAGAATCTTAATCTAAAAGAAAACAAAATTAAATCCTAATTTAAAGATAATCTAAATAAAAATGATCAAAATTATTAAGATAAAATTGTAAATGGGGCCTTATGTTTGGCATCATTCTCCTCAACTAGGAAAAAGAACTCGATCTCAAGTTTGTTTTAAAATATTGAAGTCTTCCATGCCAAATAATGAAGTATCTTGAATAGGCAAGTTGCATCACTTGCATCCTGTTGGCCCAAGCAAACTCAAGAGGGGGTGAATTGGGTTTTAAAACAATAATAACAATTTAAAAAATCTCTTTCAAATCTTTTTAATTTCACAAACAAATATAGTAATATATATATGACAGTAAGCAAATTAAAGAGGTTAAGAAGAGAGAAATTGAACCAGACACCAAGAGTTATAGTGGTTCGGTTTCATTCAAGCCTACGTCCACTCCTCAAGACTCCCATTGAGAATATCCACTAGGATCGAATGCTTCACAAGCGTATTCAAAAGCCTTTTACAGACACAAGAAGATTTTACAAAACAATCTCCTATTTTTTCTAATCTCTCTTGAGCTTTTCTTTAAGAAGTTCACTCACTTTCTTAAAAGATTAAGGGTGACTCACCCTCTATTACAATAAATGAGAGAATTAAAGATTCACTAATTTACTCTCTTTATTAATGATTGAAAATAAATGAACAAGAAAGAGTGAGAATCTACTAGAGGAGTAAATGAGCAATAAATGCTTTCTTGAAGATTTTGAGCTTTTGATTCAAGCAATAGAATCGTGTCCAGAGATTTGAAGCTCTGAAAATTAATTCCTTATATAACCATCTGAAGTAAATGACCGTTGGTGGGTTGGTGGAGGCAATTAATGCTCTGAAATCAAGTTGTTGGAACCAGCGCGTGATTTGAAATCTGTTGCAGGTGTCAACACAAAATCATTTGGTGTCGACACAAAATATCTAGGGCTTGGTTCTTCAAGTGCTTGTGTTGACTTAATTCTTCGTTGGTGTCGACCCAATTTCTATATTTGCCTCGCCCACACAGTGGTTTTGACTCATGAAACATTTTGTGTCGACCTAATGCATTTTTTCAGTTTTCCAAGTGAGACTTTGGTGTCGACTCATATTTTCATTGGTGTCGACCCATTTTGTCAAAACAGTTACTGGAATTTCGGTGTTGACTTAAAATCGATGTGGTGTCGATTCATTAAGTTACAGTTAGCCTCGGGACTTTTAGAGTCAACTTATCTTCGTTTGGTGTCAACTCAGAAAATCTCAGACAGCCTCGGTTGTTTTGGAGTCGACTCATCTTCGTTTGGTGTCGACTCTAAACTTCTTGTTTCTGAAAGGAATATTTGTGTCAACTCAAAAAGCTTTGGTGTCGACCCTTTTTTACTTAGAATCGAGAAATGGCTTGTAGCTTTGGTGTCGACCCATTTCTTTTTGGTGTCGACTCATTTTGTTTTCCGAAAGGTGTTTTGGTGTCAACCCATAAAACCTAAAGTTTTGAACCCGAAGGATCATTTGGTGTCGACTCAAAATACTTTGGTGTCAACTCAAAATGAATCCTGGTCCAATACTGAAGGTGTCGTCTCAAAATTATTTGGTGTCGACTCATCTGAGTTCTTGAAATATCTTAAGCAAAGTAATTAAGGCATCGACCCTAAATTTCATTTTATCGGCACACTTGAGAATTTTAAGCGTGCTTTGCCTTAAGGTGTCAACTCAATTATCAATTGGTGTCAACACAAAATATTTTTCATAGGAACACCGAGTATCAACCTATTTGATGCAAAGTGTCAGTACAAATGGTATAAGGTGTTAATTCATCTGATATGAAGTGTCAACATTTACCTTTTTAGAAAAAATTAAATATAATATTTTAAAAATAATTTAATTAAGAAAATGAATTATGAAAATTATCAAAATCTAATTAAAAACCACTTGGGCTAACAATCTTCCATTTTTTGACAATTATAACATTTTCTAGAAAACATTTAAAAAAATTTTCAACAAGGGTTTTTTCCTTATCTTTATACCTTAATCAAATTAAGCAACCATAGCAATATAGCATTCAACAACAATGTAATATATGAGTTTCAAAAGAAACATTCTGAATTCATTAAGAATGGTGCATCAATCAAAATGTTTAAGTGTCTAATAAACTCAACACAGTAATTTGAACAACATTTGTCATTCAAAAAAGAATTGCAAGCCAATAGTATAACAGTTTATATGCAATGTCATTCCCAAAAGTTAAAGTTCATACATTTAACATTTGTCATGTTTGACAAAACCTAACAATCATTAAAAATCATACAACAACATATAGGAGTTTTCAAAAAGTATACCCAACAACCAACAAAAGTTCAAGGCATTCACACATCTATATTCACCAAAAAACCAACAAACAAAAAATAGAAAAGAATGTTTGAAAGTTACATCATCTTCACATAATAAATTCAAAAACTTAAAACTTCTTGTTAATCTTTTTCTTTCTTTCTTGTTTTCTCTTCTCTCCCATTTTGGAATCATAAAAAACACTCCATCAAAAGTCATCCATTTGCTTCTTGAAAGCCTTTTTCTCTTCTTATTTCTCCTTCCTTTCATAGGCTTTTTCCTTTGAGGCTTGAGCTCTCTTATCCTTCTTTTCAGTTGCTTCCATGGCTGCAAATGTGACAACTACGGCAAGATCAGCTTCTCTCCTTAGTCTGGCTTCTTTCTCCTCTTTGGTTTCCTTGGGCTTGAATTTCTTAGCCCATGCTTCCTTGATCCAAGTCAGATGGTCTTTCACCTTCCTAGAGTTTTGCTGCAGAGCCATTACAACACCTTCATCGTATTCTTTTCAAACTTGTTGAAGAATTTGGAGGTTGGCATCCACAATAGCATCAAGATGCTTATTCATTCTCTTGCTAAGAGATCTGCTTGCATCGCAGGCACTCTTGACATCCATGCACAGAATACGGGTGGTCTTTTCCAGATCAGTGACAGATGCAGAAATAAAGGACACTTTACAACTTATGTTGTAAAGCTTCGCATCAACCTTCTTGCGAAGGGATGACAGAGTGGAGGTCAAACCCTTAACAAGGGTGACAAGCTCAACAAAGTCAGGGGAAGAGGGACCAACAGGAGGAGTAGAGGAAGAAGCAACAAGGGGAGGAGGAGGAACAGAAGATGAGGAGGGGCCAGGAACATCTGGTCTAGGGTGAGGGGGAAGAGGGGAACCAGAGTCAAAATGGATGGGGGAATTGGCACGACCAGAGGAGGGGGGAAGAGGAGTTCTATTTGCAGAGGAGGTACCATGACGAGTAGTCCAAATACCATCAACCAAAGAAATTTGCATATGTTTTAAGGTGAACTTTACCATATAGATCATGTTTTGAAAAATGAATCCCTTTTTCAGTATTCAAGTCAACACCAAAATGACGAAAGACTTTGGTTAGGAACATTCTATGGGGAAGGGAGGAATTGGACTTAGAATGTGATTGGAGCATATTTGAAATAAATAGATAACCATGATCAAGTTTCTTGCCTTAAAAAATGCACCATATGATAAAACTATGCATGAAGAAAACATCACCGAATTTCCCGGACTGAGGTAAAAAGATGTGATTTACAAAATGATGCAAAATCCTCATCTCAGATTTGAGAGAGTTGGCCTCAAGAGGTTTGGAAGGGTCAACCACTTCGAGTTCAAAAATCTGTTTTACTACATAATGAAAGAAGAAACCTTCAATGGTTCTCTTCTTGTTGTAGGGAACAAACAATCGACCCTCAGGGAGACCGAGGATCTCATTCAGAATTTTGGAGGTCAATTTGATGTCCACACCATTCACCCAAGTGGTGATGGTATTGTCAGGGAGTTCAGAGATTTTAAAATGCGCATATAAAAGTTTGACAAGAGTGGGGTAGTGATGGTCACGGATTTGAAGCAAGTTCATCCAACCGAGGTCGGTGAACCAATTAGAGAATTTCATTTCTATAGATTCGAAAAATTGAAAATCTACAGAACGGTCAGGGATTACCTTGCGAGTGGCGAAGGACGCGAAGTACAAGTTCTTGCACTTAGAGAACGGGAACTTCAGAGAGGAGGCTATTCCCATGTTAGCGGATGGCATCGCGGCCGCCGTCGTCGTCTTCGATTTCTTCTTCGATTTTTGCTTCTTTGTTGCCCTAGGGCTTGACGGCCCTTCGTTGGAGTGTTTGCCTCCCTTGCCTATGGTCTTTGGAGGCATTGTCGATGAGAAATGAGAGAGAGATACGAAGAGAGGGAGAGGAGTCGACCCTAGGGTTTGACTGGTACAGAGAGAAAGAGAAGACAAACGGTTACTGAATTTGGTAACTGAAGAGTTTGAGCGCGAAAAGGGAAAAACGGCATATATAAAAACTCTATGAATTGTGTCGACATAAATCTCAATTGAGTCGACACTTTTCACGACACGGGGTTGTTTAAAAACGAAAATTGTGTCGTTAACATGGTGTCGACACTTTTGGTTCATTGAGTCGACAATGCTCACAAGTGAGTCGATACAAATTTTATCGAGAGCAAGAATTCTAATCGTGTTAACACTACATAGCTGGGGTCGATACTTTTATCAAAATGTGTCGATACTATATAGTTTTGAGTCAACACTTTCACCATGTGTCGAGTATTGTGTCGACACCTTTAACACAACAAAGTAAAGCATGAAAAGCATTGAACAAGCAATGAACATGCATTGTTAGTATGACATTTAAGTATTAATTTGGAGCACATACCATACCAAGTTCTTTTCTGATATAACACAGTCTTTCTTCATTTAAAGGTTTGGTGAATATATCATTAAGTTGGTGGTCTGTGCCTCCAAATTCAAGTTCTATGTTACCCTTTTAAACATGATCTCTAATGAAATGTGTCTAATCTCAATATGGTTTGTTCTAGAGTGTTGTACAAGATTTTTGGATATGTTGATGGCACTAGTGTTATCACATTTAATGTGAATATGATCTAAATATACACCATAGTGTTTTAGTTGTTGTTTCATAAAAAAAACCTGTGCACAACAGTTACCAGCTACAATGTACTTAGTTTCAGCTATAGATAAGGTTACTGGGTTCTGTTTCTTACTAAACCATGATATGAGAGAGTATCATAGGAATTGACATGTTCTACCTGTGCTCTTCATATCAATTTCACAACCGGTAAAGTCTGCATTAGAATAGACAAATAACTCAAAGGCTATTCCTCTAGGATAGAATAATCCTAGGTTTTGTGTACCGAAGAGGTATCTAAAGATGCACTTAACAACAGTCATATGTGATTTTTTAAGATTAGCTTGATATCTAGCACAGATGCATACACTAAGCATAATGTCAGGTCTACTAGCAGTTAAGCAAAGAAGGGAGCCATCATACCTCTATATCTTTTTTCTTCTACTGCTTTACCATTTTCATCCTTGTTAAGCTTTGTTGAAAGGCACATTGGAGTTTCCATTGGTTTTGCATTTTACATATCAAATCTCTTTAACAAATCTCTTGTATACTTGGATTGGTTAATGAAGATTCCTTCATGAGATTGTTTGAATTAAAGTTTAAGGAAGTGGTTTAGCTCTTCCATCATGTTCATTTCAAACTCTCTCTGCATGCACTTAGTAAAGTTTTTGCAAAGAGTTTCATTAGTTGAGCCAAAGTTAATATCATCTACATATATTTGAACAACAAGCATGTCTTTTTCTTGAGACTTGATAAAAAGAGTTGTATTGATTTTTTCTCTTGAAAAATCATTTTCAATCAAGAATTTTCCAAGCCTTTCATACCAAGCTTTTGGTGCTTGTCTCAAACTATAAAGAGTTTTGGTGAGTTTGTAAACATGATTTGAAAAATTAAGATTTTCAAAGTCAGGGGTTCTTTCACAAAAACTTCATTAGAAATAAAACTATTTAGAAAAGCACTTTTGACATCTATTTGATAAAATTTGAAAATTTTAAAACATGCAAAAGTAAGCAACATTCTAATGGCTTCAAGCCTAGCCATTGGAGCAAACGCTTCATCAAAATTGATGCCTTCTTCTTGATTGTAACCTTAGCCTACCAATTGAGTTTTGTTCCTAAGAACTATTCTATTCTCATCCATTTTATTTCTAAAAAACCATTTTGTATCAATAATGGAGTGTTCCTTAGGTCTTGGGATTAAAGTCAAAACCTTGTTTCTTTCAAATTGATTTAGCTCTTCTTGTATAGCCAAGATTCAAAATTCATCGTTTTCAGATTCCTCAATATGTTTTGGTTTAATTTGAGAAAGGAATGCAAAATTACCACAAATATTATGTAGAGAGTATCTAGTTTTGATACCTTGAGATGGGGCACCAATGATCAAGTCTTTTGGATGACCATGAGCATACCTCTATTTCTTAGGCAAATATGGATTTCCTTGATTTGAAGTACTAGCAGCCTGTTGGACTTCATTTTGCTGTGCATTTTTAGCTTTCTCATGGTTTGGCTCTTTTTGGTTTTTGATGAAAATGTCAACACCTTTTTCTATATCAACCAAGTTATCTTCACAAAATTCCTTAAAAGAATCGAGGTTAGTTTCATCAAATACAACATGAATAGATTCTTCAACAACTAGGGTTCTTTTGATGAAAACTCTACAAGCTTTATTAGATATAGAATATTCTAGGAAAATACCTTCATCATATTTAGCATCGAATTTGCCCAAAAGTTTTTTGTTATTTAAAACAAAACATTTGTACCAAAATGCACGAAAATAATTGATGTTAGGTTTTCTTCCATTCCATAGCTCACATGGGGTTTTTTTAAGAGAAGCTCGAATCATAGCTCTGTTCACGATATAACAAGTTGTGTTAACAGTCTCGGTCCAAAAGTATATTGGTTTCATAGAATATGGTTCTAGCCATTTCTTCTAAAGTCCTATTCTTTCTCTCAACTACACTATTTTGTTGAGAGGTTCTAGGGGTAGAGAAGTTATAGCCTATACCACTTTCATCACAAAACTTTTTAAAATTTTTATTTTCAAATTCTCTACCATGATCACTTCTGATACTTGTAATTTGAAAACTTTTTCATTTTGAATTTTCCGAGACAGTTTTGCAGAAGAGGCAAATGGTTCATCTTTATTAGCTAAAAATAGTACCCAATTGTATCTAGAAAAATCATCATCAACAACAAAAGTATATTTCTTGCCTCCAAGGCTAAGAGTCTTTGTTAGACAAAAGAAGTCCATGTGCAATAGTTGTAAGGGTCTAGAAGTATCACCATTTTGGATTGAAAAGAACTTATAACATGTTTGTCTTGTTGACATGCATCACAAACTTTATTCTTTTCAAATTTGATTTGTGGTAAATCAATCATCAACTCATTTTAAAATAGTTTTGAAATTAAGTTCATGTGCGCATGTTCAAGTCTTCTATGCCACAATCAACTATTATCACTCAAGGAAGCTAAGCACTTTGTGTTATTTTTGGAAAGGTCATTTAGATTGAAAGTGTAAACATTTTTATGCCTATGATTCTCAAAAATAACTTTGTTGTCAATTGAGTTTTCAATAACACACTTAGTATGATCAAAGATAACCTTGTGGCCTTTGTCACAAAGTTGGTTTATGCTAAGAAGGTTATATTTCAAACTATCAACAAGCAAAACATTTTCAATAGAAGGGGAATGAATTTTACCAAGACAACCAATTTTTATGATTTTACCTTTGCTATTGTCACCAAATGTCACAAATCCACTATCTTTAGGCTTGAGGGATGCAAACATTGATTTGTCACATGTCATGTGTCTTGTACATGCACTATCAAGATATCACATCCCTTTATTGAATAAGGACATGAGACACACCTGCAAAGAAAATCAAGTTTTGATTTTTGGTACCCAAATTTTCTTGGGTCCTTTGGTGTTAGTTCCATGTAGGTGTGTTCACTTTGGAACCCAAACCCTTTTAACAGGTAAAGCATGTGATTTTCTATGTGGAAAGTGTATAACAGTGTGTCCATACTTATAATAATGAAAACAGGTAGTATTGGAATGATTTGAGGATACTTTAACAAAAATGTTACTAAAAAACTTTTGTTTCCTTTTTGGTTGGTATCCAATTCCAGTTTTGTCAAAAACACACTTTTGCATTCCAAGAAGTTTGTCCAAGTTATTTTTTCCTAGAGTAAATCTATGCACAATTTTTGTAAGGTTTTTAACCCTTTCATTTAAAACTTGTTTTTCATTCTTCAAGGACAAAACTTGGTTTGACAATAAACATTTTTTTTCTTTTAAAGTTTCAATTTTACAAGATGAGGAAAGAACCAACTTTTTAAGAATAACATTCGTAACACCCATTTTTCTTAATTGATTATGCAAATCTTCAAATGCAATTTGAAGCTCTTCTAAAGAAAAAGGATAATTGGTTACCTCATTATCTTCTTTGGCTATGAGGCAAAGATTAGCAACTTTATTTTCCTTCTTTTCTTCTTTGGAGCCGCTATCTTCATTCTCACCTCGTGCAGCCAACATTGCCTTCTTGAATCCCTTTTTGAAATGCTTCTTGAGTTGGAGACATTCAGCCTTCATATGTCCAGGCTTTTACATTCAAAGCATATGATCTTATCTTTCTTGTGACCATTCTTGAATCTGCTCGATTCTCCTTTAAACTTGTTGGGCTCACTTTTGTGTCCATCTTTCTTGAAGAATTTTCTTCCTCGTTTTTTTATTTCTAAAAAACCTTTTGAACTTTCTTGTGATGAAGGTTAGATCTTCATTTTCATCACTTGTGGAGTCTTCATTAGATTCATCATCAAGAATGGAAGATTTGATAGCTATTCCTTGCTTCTTTTTGCTATCATTTTCATCCATTTTGATATTTATCTCATGAGTCATGAGTGAATCAAGAAGCTCCTTCGAGCTAAGAGTAGTGAGATCCTTTGCTTCTTGAATGGCAACGACTTTAGTTTCCCAACTCTTTGGCATGCATATTAGGATCTTTCTCACCATCTCTGCATTAGAATAAACCTTGCTAAGAGATTTTAGTCCATTAATAATATCAGTGAATCTAGTGAACATTTCAGAAATGGTTTTATCATGCTTCATCTTAAATAACTCATGATTATAGACAAGCATACTTATTTTAGATTCCTTGACTTGGTTGGTTCCCTCATGGGTAATCTCAAGTCTATCCCAAATCTGCTTTGCAGTGTCACAGGTGTAGATCCTATTGAACTCATTTGGGTCAAGAGAGCAATATAGAAGGTTTATAGCCTTAGTATTTTTTTGTATATCTCTTATATCAGTATCAGGTTTAGAAACAGTTGCCCCTTCAACAGTCTTGGTAGGTCTTTTGAGTCAATTTATAATAATCTTCTAAAGGTCATAGTCTATGGCTTGAATGTAGATTCTCATTCTAGCCTTCCAATAATTGTAATTTGTTTCATTGAATAAAGGGGGTCTGTTCGTGGACCGACCTTCTGACTGAATAGGTCTAATATTGGTTGTTGCCATAAATACTCTTAGACGGTTAAGTCAAAACAAGAGTTCAAGCTCTGATACCAATTGTTAGTCTAGGTAACCCAAGAGGGGTGAATTGGGTTTTAAAACAATAATAACAATTTTAAAAACTTCTTTCAAAATTTTTTAATTTCACAAACAAATTTAGCAATATATATGACGGTAAGCAAATTAAAGAGGTTAGGAAAAGAGAAATTGAATCAGACACCAAGAGTTATAGTGGTTCGGCTTCTTTTAAGCCTATATCCACTTCCTCAAGACTCCCCTTGAGAATATCCACTAGGATCGGATGCTTTATAAGCACATTCAAAGCTTTTTACAGCCCCAAGAAGATTATACAAAACAATTCCCTGTTTTTTCTAATCTTTATTGAGCTCTTTTTTAAGAAGTTTACTCACTCTCTTAAAGGATTAATGATGACTCACCCTCTATTATAATAAATAAGAGAATCGAAGAGTCACTAACTCACTCTCTTTATTAATGATTGAAAATAAATGAATAAGAAATAGTAAGAATTTGCTGGAGGAGTAAATGAGCATTAAATGGTTTCTTGAAGATTTTGAACTTTTGATTCAAGTAATAGAACAGTGTCCGGAGATTTGAAACTCTAAAAATTAATTCCTTATATAGCCATTTGAAGTAAATGACCGTTGGTGGGTTGGTGGAGGCAATTAATGCTCTGAAATCAAATCGTTGGAAGCAGGGCAAGATTTGAAATCTGTCGCAAATATCGACACAAAATCATTTGGTGTCAACACAAAATGTCTAGGGTTTGGTTCTTCAAGTGTTTGTGTCGAGTCAGTTCTTCGTTGGTGTCGACCCAATTTTTATATTTTTCTCATCCACACAGTGGTGTCGACTCATGAAATGTTTTGTGCTAACCTCATGCATTTCTTTAGTTTTTCAGGTGAGACTTTGGTGTCGACTCATATCTTCATTGGTGTCGACCCATTTTGTCAAAAAAGCTACTAGAACTTCAGTGTCGACTCAAAATCGTTGTGGTGTCAACTCATTAAGTAACAGTTAGCCTCGGGACTTTTAGAGTCAACTCATCTTTGTTTGGTGTCGACTCAGAAAATCTTAGACAGCCTCGGTTGTTTTGTAGTCGACTCATCTTCGTTTGGTGTAGACCCTTTTTGACTTGGAATTGGGAAATGGCTTGTAGCTTTGGTGTCGACCCATTTCTTTTTAGTGTCGACTCATTTTGTTTCCCGAATGGTGTTTTGGTATCGACTCATGTGAATTTGGTGTCGACTCATAAAACCCGAAGTCTGGAACAAAGAATATTTGGTGTCGACTCAATGAATCCTGGTCCAATACTAAAGGGTTTCGACCCAAAATCATTTGGTGTCGACTTATCTGAGTTCCTGAAACATCTCAAGCAAAGTAGTTAAGGTGTCGACCTTAAATTTCATTTGTATTGACACACTTGAGAATTTTAAGCGTGCTTTGTCTTAAGGTGTCGACCCAATTATCAATTGGTGTCGACACAAAATGTTCTTCATCGGAACACATAGTGTCAATCCATTTGATGCAAAGTGCCAGTACAAATGGTATAAGGTGTCGACTCATTTGATATGAAGTGTCAACATCTACCTTTTTGAAAATAATTAAATATAATATTTTAAAATCAATTTAATTAAGAAAATGAATTATAAAAATTATCAAAATCTAATTAAAAAGCCTTTGGGGCTAACACATCCCGTTCTAACTAATCTTGATTTTGAAACTGTTGACAAGGTTGAGCTTGAGTTTGTCTTAAAATACTACACTCTTCCATGCCAAATAATGAAGGATTTTGAATTGGCGAACTGCGTCACTTTCATCCTGTTCTAACTAATCTTGATTCTGAGACTATTGACAAGGTCGACTACGCATGGATTAAACAATCAATCAAAGCCTTTAACATCAATGAATCAATCTCTTTTGTGATTCTGTTTTGAGAGAGTTTTTTGTTGGCTGGCAAATTGAGTACACCTTATGAACCTTATGTTCAAGAGACTCTTTATTTGGTGAATTCATCTTTTGCATGGCAATTTGTTATTTTTCAATGGTTGGAGGAGGAATAGGATCATCTAACTCATGAAATAGAGTAGAATCTAACTTGTGTTGGTCCACATTGTGGTAGTGTCGTTGAGTAGGTATTAAGGTGGGAGACCCCTAAGTTGACACCCATCTTTCTTTGGAATTGCAGGCTTCAACTAAGTAATTTTTCCATTGTATACGAAGCTAACGGTGTTATCTTCTCTATGATAAGTCTATTCATGGATAACCAAATAATTTTTCATGCGTAATATTTGTAGGAAGGACATCACACTTTATCTCATCAAAATAATCACCCATCTGAGTAGAAACTAAACACTTTTGAAAAATTAAAAGACGAGTGTGATTAGTCCAAATCTATTGACGAGTGGCATACAAGCTTAAGTTTCATCTTTGTAACACCTTTTTAGGATACTGTATTCATTGTATATCCTCTATCAACAATAATTTTG
>JAOTRH010000016.1:10822705-10841837 GCA_034768845.1 Heliamphora exappendiculata | reverse complement strand
TTAAATGCTGAGAAGTAACTCCTTATATAAGTTCTTGTGAGTTCTTGACCGTTGGAGGTAGGTGTGGGCAATAAATGTCAAAAATTCAACCACTGAGATATGTCGTATTTTGAATTTCCGTCTTTAAGGTCGACACAAATATCTTTGGTGTTGACACAATGTGTCTAGGGCAAGGTTCTTCAAGTGATTGGGTCGACACAAATCTTCTGAGGGGTTGACACAAATTCTGCACTATACCTTCCAACGTTCTGGGTTGACACAAATGAATCTGGTGTCGACTCATTTGAAACTTCAGCATCCAGAGGAACCATTTTGTGTCGACTCAACTTGTCTCTGGTGTCGACACTAAATCTCTGCAGTAAGCCTCAGTACTTTTATGTCGACACATTTGGTCTCTGGGGTCGACACCAAAATTCTGCAGTCAATTTCGGTTGTTTTGTGTCGACACAAATCTTCTTGGGGTTGACACCAAAATTCTGTAGGCAGGCTCAAAATTTTTGGGTCGACACGATTTGTCTTGGGGTTGACACAAAAAATCTGCAGGAGGTCTCAGTTGTTTTGTGTCAACACAATTTCCATTTGTGTCGATCCAAACTTTCGGAAATCAAAAGTGAGAATCACTTTTGTGTCGACACTAATCTGGTGTGTGTCGACTCAAAATTAGTCATTGGCACTTCGGCGCTTTTGTGTTGACACAAAACTAGTTTGTATCGACACTAACTTTTTGGTACCTAAAGATCAACTTGAGAAACAGTTAGGGTGTCAAACCATTTGATAAATGGGTGTTGACACACTTGATAAGTTTCAAGTATTCTTTGCCTTAAAATTGTTTTACTAAATTTTCAATTAAAATCAACACAAAAATATTCTAATAAAAGAATGCTTATGTGTTTGAACTTTTTGAGATAAAAGTCATTTCTTTTTTGTTAAGGTGTCAACTTTGATTGTTCAAAATGTGTTAACACTTTTATTTTAGAAATATAAAATATTATCCATTTAAAACCATTTATTCTTAGAAAATAAATTATGAAAAATTATCAAAATCAAATTAAAAAGCCCTTGAGCTAACACAAGGTTATTATAAATAGTACTTATACTCTTAATCCTGAAATAATTATTGATTTACGTATATTTAATATTCGTTGTTTTAATTCATTAGAGGGTGCGATCTTATATGGATCTATATTTTTGGTGAGTTCGATAGCTGTGAAACCCCGACCTAGTTTATTTTGAGAATAGTTTAAGTGTTGACGGAGTTTGAGTTAACCTTTGATCTCGGTATGTTGGGGTTTTGTTTCTTCAGAATAGAACGGCATGTGCGTTTGAGTTTTACGCTTGTTTGGGTTCGTAAGAGGTTTGTTTGACAAGTGTTTAGGCTATGAAACCTGTTATGTAGCAGAAAACAAGTTGAGAAATTTCTAGTGAGAATTTCAGTCGACTGAAGGGGTGAGTTCAGTCGACTAAGTGGGGTTTTTGGTGGTTCAGTCGACTGACCAGGATGGTCCAATCGACTGGACTTGAGGCGGTGCGAGGTTTTGGTTTTCCAAAAGGTTTTTCAATCAACTGGATTGGGGGTCCAGTCGACTGACCTATGTGACGTGGCATTTTTCTATAAATATCAAGCCTTGGAGATATTTTGGGATATTTTCTCTTCAGATCTGATTTCTCTCTCCAATTTCTCTACCTTCTCTCTAGATTTTGATGGACCCGAGGCTCAATTTTCAGCATTTGGAATGTGGATCCTCGATATTGGTGCCGGGGGCTTCGTATATATCCGATTAAATTTTTGTTTCGTCGAGGTTTGATTTTTGAGATGTCGGGTTTTGACCCAACGAGGTAGGATTCTAGACCCTACTGCTGTATTAGGGTGTTATATGTAATTGTATGTATTTTTTACCGATAGAAAATGCATGAAATGTCATATCTATGTTTAAACCTTGATTTTTTGGGTAAAAAGTATATTTTTTGCTTTTCTTGGTTTAGTACATCATATGACATGTGATTTTTATGATTTTCAAAGGGTGTTCTTGAAAACGGTGGGTTTTGTTGAAAAATGGAGGATTTTGATAAAAATCTCAACATTTTATGTTTTGGAGGTTTGGAGCTCGCCTTCGGGGTTGAGCCTCTGATTTTGAAACGTCTTGTTGAAAATGGGATAAAATATTTTAAAAATGTTTTGTGTGATCTCCTTGTTGAAGGATGGATCTAAATATATGTATAATGTATTTTGGGGGAAAAGGTTTCATAGTTGAGCTACAGTTCTGTTTTTAAAAGATTATCTAGATGTACTGGGATGACGTGTATTTGGCACGAGTTGCCCTCGGTGAAAGTTCAAAAACGTGCGCAGAGTAGGTACTCAGGTCCTTCGGGTTAGTTCTCGTAAATTTAGACGAATGGGTGCTCAGCTCCCTCGGGGTCATAACCCATAAATTGAGTGGTTACGTTCATGGTGCTCCGTATAGAACCTGTGTGTATCTAGGCGATCCCACGATATCTGGGGACTAGATACTAGACAGGGGTCTATAGTTGCTACCTCTATCCTCTTGTGATTGAGTCGGTGCATATGATCATATTCTTCTATTCCGCAATGGTACATTCCGCGAGGGAAACGATGTTTTGATTACTGTTTTACCTCTTCTCCTCGGCGGTGTGGCTTGAGTGGAGCATACTGTTTTATTACAACTTACTATTTTTATCTTTTCTCGGTGTGTGATCCGAGTGGGAAAGTAATGTTTTGATTACTATTTTTCTTCAACTGTAAAAATATGGTTTTGCATTGTTTAAATGCTTGGTTGTGAAGAAAAAACTATTTTGGGAGTCTGATGGGAAAACTTGAGATTTTATGATGTAAAACCTTTTGGCTTGTGGTTGAGTTAGCTCCCACTACATTATATGCATGGTTTTGAGGACGAACATGTGGAGTTTTATGAAATAAAACCGTTTTAAGGCTCGTGTTAGCTTGATGGAAAACTTATGATTTTGGGTTGGAAAAACCTTTTTGGCTCCTGTGGTTGAGCCTGTATGCTTGTGATTGCATATTTCCTGCTTTACAGCTTTATTGTCTTTTCCTATTGAGCTTCAGCTCACGGTGTAGAATTTTACTGTAAAACCTTTTTTAGGTAAGCGTGGTCCTGTAGATTGACCCGGCGGTACTCGAAGGTGGCTGATGACAAGACGTCTGTTTTGTCTTGATAGGTGGCTCATACCTGTTGTATATGTTTCATGTTTATTTGTAACATATTGTAAATCGTATACTATGATTATGGATGTATGCATATTTTAATACTTTCGAGAGAACCTTGGGTCGGTTGTTGTTTTTCATAGTTTCATACTACATTTTTCGTTGTTGGGATCAATGGTTTACAAACGGGATTTTTAAATAATTTTGCTTCATATAAACTTTTGTGCTTCGAGGTAGATTTTGGAATGGCCTAAGCTTCTTTCAAAACGAAAAGATTTTTTTATTCAAAACTCGTATTTTATTTTTAAAAGCTGAGCTGTAAGGCTATAACTGTAGTCTTTTGGCTACTCTTTTAAATCAATAAACCCTCTATAGTACATTTTTACAAAGGTTTTGGCCTTGTTTGGTCTTCTGGTTTTAAATCCCTTTTATTTGGACGGTTTGGTGGTTGTTCGGTGGCTTTTCGCGTGACCCGGAGTTTAGGACGTGACAATAGCAGTATTATTTATATAATGAATATTAATTATTGATAAAATTCACGTCCCCAATGATCCGTATTAACGATACCCCTTAAGAAAGCTTATAAGTTTTAATCGGGCCAAACCCTGCAGGTGAATTTAATTATCCAACAGTCAAATAAGTTAAGTGAAAGGGCTTAAGGAATATCAAGATTCTCGATTAATTTAAATTGTCAGTAATTAAATTTAATTGGCGGATATCAAGAATCTTAACGTGGGGAGAAATGATAAGCATTTAATAACAGGAGCTCAATGAAAAAAGGTCATGAGATTATAGGTCAGATTGCAATTATAGTTCTTTAGTAGTGTGAACTGTAATTCAATATTTTATGAAAATTATAAAAATCGCTGCTAGTTTTCCATAATTACAGATACCGCTATGAGATTTGCTTAATTATAAAAACCGCTAATACGTGTTTGTGTTTCACTGGAAGTCTTACTCATAATTACTCCACAAGTCCCTACTGTAGCCCTATAAATACGCGGGTAGGCTAAACCAGTTTCATAACTTGCCTTTTAAGTCTAAAGCTATCTAAGTTCTACCGGTACGAATTCATGATAGATTGTAACCCACCCTATATTCAAAAATCACATAAGAGAATACAGTACAAGATTTAATGGGAGCTTCAACTCAAATTTAAATCAGAGTTGAAGATTTGACCGATAAAAAGGTATTTCTCTAAAATTAATTGTGGTTGCACGGGTTTTATTTTTATCATTCGTCATCAAAAATTTTATTTGGAGCCTGTTTCGGCATTTGCTCGTCCAGTTAATTTTTTTCAAAAATCATATACAAAAATAATAATTTTGGTAGTCTTGCCTCCAACATCATCATACTTCAGTTTATTTTTCCAGGCAGAATTACTTACTGCTATTCTCATAGCCTCCCAACTATTTGGTAACGAGGCTAATACGATCAAAGCCCTAACTTTATCATCAAAGCTAATATCTACTGAAGATAACTGATTCATGATGGTATTAAACTCAGTAAGGTGTTGTGCAACGGGCGTACCCTTACTCATCTTAAGATTGAATAACTTTTTCATAAGATGTACATTATTGTTCATTGACAACATCTCATACATGCTTGACAGTGCTGCCATCATATCTGCTATTGCCTTCTCCTTGATTACGTTGTGCTCCTCTGATCGGGACAACGTCAATCGAATAACCCCTAGCCCCTGCCTGTTAAGAAATGCCCAATCCTCATCCTTCATGCCCTATGATTTGGATCCCAAGAGTGACAAGTATAGCTTCTTCCCATATAGATAGTCTTCGATCTACATCCTCTAATAACCAAAGTTCGAACCATCAAACTTCTAGATTCCTGTTGATCTTCCTTCTTCTGCCATGTGTGTTCGTCAACCTCCTAACCTGGAGCTTTGATACCAGTTGTTGGGGATTAAAACACGATCACTAATTCTGCCCAAGATCAACAACGATCACACAAACCACGAAATAATAACAAAGAAGGGAAAAAGAGAGTCAATTACACACAAACACAAGATTTACGTGGTTCGATAAGTCGTGCCTACATCTATGGGATCACACACTTCACTGTTATGATTGAAGGTTACAAGGGAAGAAGAGTTCTTAAGAGAGGAATATAAAATATCATAAGAAAAATAACACAACTTATATGTCTGCTGCAACCCTAATAGCTTATAACAGGCAATCCTCGCATAGATCAATCGATCGGTCTATTAAACGGTCTTTCACTACTCTCGATTTCTCACCTATAGAAACCACTGATCGATCGGTCTCACCACCAATCAATCGGTCTATCATAAAAAATAGTTTTTTTCACATTTAACTCAACACCATATGGTATTGCAAGTGAGAGATGTTATGTTTCACTGCAATGACTAGACCCTCATCATACTCTTAGCGAATTCTATTAAGGATGCATTTGTTGGTTTCAACAATGGATTCAACACTCTTTTGCACATGAGTGACAAGAGTGTCATATGCTTTGCAGGTATCATCGACCTTCCATTTAAGCTTCTTGGCTTTGAAGCTCATGGTAGAGACACTATGTTCCATGGTATCGATCTTATATTTGAGGAGGGCAAAATGTTCTTTAACCCTCTTGTAGAGGTTAACCAAAGAGAAAGTCGTGATGGCACCTAAAGTGGCTACCATGTTCATGAGATGGTCAAGCTGGGTGGCAGAAGCTGAGGGAGCAGGAGGTGAGGAAGGAGTATTAAATGATGGTGGTGTAAAGGGTGTTTCAAAGGATGGCTTTACAAATGATGGTGATAGATTGCGATGTGCCAGCAGGTTCAAAAAGAGGGGAAAGGAAAGTCTCCTTCTTGGTCCTGTTAGGGATATATACTAAAAGTCATACTTTTGTGTAACAGATTCTGATATTTATTTTATTCATTAACAAATTTGTTATTTTCATTTTAATGAGAATATGTATGAGCACTATCTGTACTACATTATTTGTTTAATATTATGTATGTTTATTTTTTTTATTCTATATAGTACATGATCTGGTGTGTAGAGTCTGATTTACACACAGATGATCAGATTATTAATTATTGTAGAATATAAGCTTTTTGTTATAGTCTTAGAAGGAATTGAACACACTACAATAGGATTATAGTACAGTGTTTTAGTAGATTTGTCTTTATTATAGGGAATAGTATGGTTTCAACTCGCTGTAATAGTACTCTTTGTATATATTGAACAGGACCGCCTTGGAATAATTATTTTTATATTAACTATATAAAATAATTAATATCCTATGGTTATTAATTATGAGTGCTTATACTCTTATTCTCAAAATAATTAATAGCCACATATATTTAGTATTTGTTATTTTAATTCATAAAAGAGTGGGATCTTTTATAGGTTAATAAGTATGGTAAATTGAATAACGGCATTACGCGTAAAGTGAATATTAACTATTAATGGAATACACGTCCCATTATAGGGGTTGATGATACCCCTTTAAAAAAATTTATAAATTTTGATTATATCAAATCCTATAGATGAATTTTGTATCTGACATATCAAATAAGTTAAATAAAAAGTCATAAAAATATTATAAGTGCTCAATTAAACAAAATTTTGAATAATTTAATTTAATCGATGAGTATCTATAATCTTAATGTGTGAAGATAAATAAGTATTTAATAACATATAACTCGAAATTAATTTTAAAAATAAGACCGGGAGTGCAATTATAATTGTTTAATGGTATAAATTGTAATTTGTGGAATTAAAATTTTAATTTGGATTGAATTAAGTTTTTCTAATTACATAAGAAGCTCGAATCTTATTTACTTATCAGGTCCCTATTGTAGACTATTTATATGCAGCTAAATCTCTTGGCAGATAAGGATTTTCTTATTATTTTGTGAAATTGAAAAGGAGCTGAGTTAGGTCACAAAATTTAAATCCCAGTTTCTAATTGTAATCAAGCAGCATACGGGAATATGACAAAAAACTTGAAATGTAATCTAGTTCCTACTCATGCACATCCATCCGACAAATTTTTGTTCAAGTGCTAATACGAGATCAAATCAAAGAAATCTCAAAGGTATAACCCTTGTTCCGCTATGTAAGATTTTAATCAAATTCTAGGGTTCTCATTTTTTTTACGATATAATCTGTATGCACCGTCATTGGCCCCTGGGATTTGTTTTCTCAACAAGTCTAAACCCCATCCACCATGTCCAATTCTATGTGTTAGAGAGAGGTTTTGCCATCTAAATTTTAGGCACTAAAGAGAGTACCTTTCTCCTTAGAGAAATCAAAACCAAAATGTATGAAAACTTCAGTAAGAAACATCCCATGAATGAAGCAAGATGTAAGATGTTTGAAGGTCACAATAATATAAAAAATAAAAAGAAAGCCCAAATTCAGTGGTTAAGCTGTCATGCTGCACCAAAGGAGATAAACTTGCATGTAAGTAATAGTTTCAAATTTCCCACTTTGGGAAAGGATGATGTGATTCGTAAAATGATAGAGCAAGCACATTTCATGGCTTAAGAAGTTAGGAATCATGTTCTTGGTTGGATCAAGGTCTATAACACCAATTATCAGTTGGGCCGCCTTAAGGAATCGAAAGTTTAGGATGGTATCCCATTTCTTCTAGCATGGAACAAACAATTTTCCATTTGGGATTCCCAAAAAGGAGTCAAAGAGATTGCTACTCTAGAGTGATTTTGGTCTACTAACCATGTGAGTATCCTAGTGTCATAATAGTTTTTTCGCACTATCATGTGTGCATAGAAAAGGCGTATAAGAGAAGGGTAGACAACCTCCTTGATAGTGAGTAGGGGTACCCACATTAGGGATGTGAACAGTTCCTTAAACCTTGTACCGGTGGTGTCAAAGAAATGGTAGTCGATACATCTATCGAGGATGATTTTTTTAATAAAAAATTTTGAGGTAGAACTACTTTTTGATGTCATTGGGTTGAAACATGAGTTTGAACTCCACTTCCTTGTGTTTGGGTTAGTTAGCGACTTGTTTATCCTCCTCTCTTGTTTTGGACCTCCACCAATCTCCAAATTAAGCGTTTCCTCTTCAAGTATCTATAAGCAACTAGTTTCAGAGCCAAGTGAGAGGCTAATCAACAATGAGGAGTGCTTCAAGCAGAGATGTGTCGACCCTAGGGTTTGACGATATGAATTCTCGAAGAAAAGGAGGGCGAGTGAGAGTAAATCAAGGAAAATGGATTAGGAATAGATCGAGGGATTTGGAAGGATTTGAAGTCGAATTGAGAGAGGATATGATCAGTCATGATGGTTTTTTGAGGCTATTGTGATGTTTTGAAAAAGTGCGTGAAGAACCTTTTAAAAAAAGAGGGCCCGTCGATTTGTCACCCGATGAAGGGTGTTAACACCATCTTTAAGGATGTTGACCCATTTTGACAGAGCTTTGGTGCTGGGTTGGGGGTGTTGACACTGAGAGGGAGTGTGTCGACACTTTTTACCAGAGAGGTGCTTGGACAATCTAGTGTGTTGACACATTTAAGTTATGTCGACACCTTTTCCTAAAGGGTTGGAGTGCATTTGGGTGTTGACACTTTTATGAAATGTGTCGACCACTTTTTGTCCAAAAAGATGAGAAAAACACCTGTTCATCAAGATAGACCATTGTACATGCCAATTTCTCTTCTAATATAAGAAAATCTTTCTTCACTTCGAGGTTTTGTAAAGAGGTCTTCCAATTGTAGACCAGTGTTAAGAAATTCTAACACGATGTCCTTTTTTTGAATGTGATCTCTAATAAAGTGATGCCTTATCTCGATATATTTGGTTCTAGAGAATTGTATGGGATTCCGTGTTAAGTTGATTGCACTCGTGTTATCATAGTTAAGACTAAAATCTTCTAATTAATGTTTCATCCAGAGAACTTGTGCTCAACAACTTCCTATGATAATACATTCTGCTTCAATGGTGGATAGAGCTATTGAGTTTTGTTTCTTGTTAAACCATGAGACCGATGAGTGTCATAGAAATTGACACGTTCCACTTGTACTCTTTCTATAAAATACTAAATCGAAAAAAATGACTGAATATCCAAAAAGTTCGAAGTCTATTTCTTTAGGATAAAACAAACCTAGATCTTATGTGCCTAAGAGATATCGAAAGATACTTTTAACTACTGTCAAACGCATCTACTATCAGATGTGATTGTTTTGAATTGAATTGAAATCTTGCACACATGGATAAACTAAACATGCTATCATGCCTACTAGCAATTAAATATAGTAAGAAATCGATCATACCTCGACGCTTTCTATCATTAGCTAGCTTTTCATTTTCATCCTTGTCAAGTTTTGTTGTAGGACACATTGGTGTTCCCATAGGTTTGACATTCATTATTCCAAGTCTTTTGAGAAAATCCTTAGACTACTCCATATTCATCTATTTTATTTTTAAAATTTCATTTTGTTCCAATTACTAAGTAGTCTTAGGTCTAGAGACCAAGGTTCAAACTTGATTACATTCAAATTGAATTAGTTCTTCTTGCATAGTTAAAACCCAATTTTCATCTTTTCTAGCTTCTTGAAAGCATTTTAGCTATGTTTGAGATAGAAAAGCAAGATTATTGCAAATATTATGAAGCGAAGATTAAGTCTTTATATCTTGTGATGGATCATCCACAATTAAATATTTGGATGTGCTTCAGCATACTTCCACTCCTTAGAAAACTCTTAATTTCCTATATTCAAATTTTTAGTTTCCTGAACTACTTCAAGTGGAGATTCTATTTCATCTTGTTTTCTAGTGGTTTCTCTTTGTCCTTGATGAAGATTTCTTCATGGTCTATCTCGATTGCTACAACGTCATCAGCAAGTCCTTGATGGAACTAAGATTAGTTTCATTAAAGAGTACATGTATGGATTCTTCAACAATAAGAGTTTTGTTTGTTTTTTTTTTCTTTTGAAAACTCTATATTTGTTACTTGATGTGGAGTAACCAAGGAAGATAGCCTTATCTGATTAAGCATCGAACTTACCCAAATCATCCTTGTTGCTGTTTGAGATGAAACATTTGCAGCCAAAGATGTGAAAATGGCTAATAATTGGTTTTCTTTCATTCCATATCTCTAGGGGTTTCTTTTAAGAAAAAATCTTATCATAGTACAATTTATTGTATGGTAAGTGGTGTTAACTACTTCAGCGCAAAAGTAATTTGGTAGATTATTGTCACAAAGCATAGTTCTAGCCATCTCTTCAAAAGTCTTATTCTTCATTTCAACAACACAAATTTCTTGAGGACTTCTAAGAGCTGAGATCGTAACAAAAGCATTCAAAACTAATATTTCCAGATTCTCTAGCACGGTCACTTTTTATGATGTGAAACCCTTTTTCATTTTGAATTTTTCAATAGAGTTTTGAAAATATGTGAAAAGCTTCATTCTTATGAGATAGAAATATTACCCACGTGTATTATGAAAATTTTTTAACCATAACAAGTGAAAAACATTTTCCCTAGGACTTAGAGTTCTAGTTGGACCACAAAGGTCCATGTTTAATAGTTGTAGTGGTCTTATGGTAGAATGAGCATTTTCTAAATGAAAAGAGATTCTAGTTTGCTTTCTTTATTGACATGCATCGCACGGTATATCATTTTTAAATTTGAATTTGGACAAGTCAATAAGTAGTTTCCTTTTGAAAGTTTTGAAATCAAATCTATGTGAACATATCCAATCCCTTTATGCTATAATCAACTATTGTCACTTATAGCACAGAGACATTTTGTATCAAGAGAAGATAAGGCATTTAGATTGAAAGTATAAGTGTTTTGATGTCTCTCTCCTATAAATAGGGTCTTGTTGTCATTTAATGATACACTTGTTTTTATCGAAAATAACTTTGTTACATTTATCACACAATTGGGCAATGCTTAGCATATCATATTGCAACCCGTCGACAAGAATCATATTTTCAATGGAAGGAGATGGAATTTTTTTAATACTTCAAAAGATTCCTTCTTTGCTATTATCACTAAAAGTCACAAATTTTTTATCTTTAAGTTCAAATGATGCAAATATTGTCTTGTCATCGGCCATGTGCCTTGAATCCAAAATAAGCATGCTTCTTCATGAGTGAGTTCTAACCTATTCTAGATTTCATTAGATTTCATTTTAAATAGTTCTAGTTATGAAGAAACATGCTTATTTTGGGTTCATTACCTTGGCTTGTTCCTTCATAGGTGAATTCTAACCTATCCCAAATTTCATTAGCCGTTTCACAAGTAAATATTCTATTGAACTCATTAGGATCTAAAGTATAATAGAGCAATTTCATAGCCTTGGAGTTCTTTTAGATCTCTCGAATATCATCTTCATCCCATTCATTCTCGTCTTTAAGTACGATAGTTCCATCCTCCTCCTTGGTAGGTTTCTTTAGCCCATTGGTAATGACTTTCCATAATTCGTAATTCACGGCTTAAATGTAAATTTTCATCATGACCTTCCAATAGTGGTCTATTTGTGTATTGTCCCTATATCTGAGAGGTTCCGATGATGGTTGCCATTAGATCAATCTTAGATGACTAAGTCACAAGTAAGAGCTTTTGTTTTGATACTAATTGTTATTCAAATTAACAACCCAAGAGAGGTGAGTAAAATGAGTTTTAAACTTCTTTTAAGAATAATTAGATACACAAACTAAGGTGATAAAATATAGCAAACAAAACATATAATGACTAATGGAAAAATACAAACACAACAGATAAGGAAAAATTATGCCTAAAATGTCATAATACCTTTTTAAAGAACTCAAAAGATGATAACACTTAGAGTACTTTTATTGTTATTTTGGTGAAATAATTATAGCTTAATACGAAGTGTGTTAAATTAGTTAGACTCAACTATTACACGATATTTTTTCTATATAATAAGCACATAATACACATTTGAAAGTTTATTATGTTTAATCTAAATGGTGTTTACTTTAATTTATATTACTTTACTCTCTTTGAGATTTGTTTAGTTTATTTTATAAATTTCAAAAAAAAATATATTTTAATTTTTTAAAACAAAAAGATTTTAGTAGGATAAATTTAAGCCAAAATCTTTTGATAAAGATAAATATTTTTCCATTTAGATTATGTAATTATGCTATTATAGTATAATTTGTATCAATATTAATTTTATTTATTTCATTTTATACATTTGAAGTGTATAACATCATAGTTATAATTTATGTTGAATCTTATAATTTTCAATTCAATCTAATTTAAGTCATGACTTGTCAAATTACAATTTCAATTTACAATTTGACAATTATGATAAAATTCATACAAAATAAAATTTAACAGGAGAAACCGCGCACCCACAGCAAAGTTTCATAAAGTAATTCGTAGAAATATTGTCCGCAATAGCATACCCCTGTATTTTAAAGGCCTGGCCCCAATTGGGACGATATGTGTTTGGACTATTTTTTTTTAATGACTTTTAAATTTTTTAACTCTTTTGTAAAAAAATAAATATCAAATTTTTAAAAAAAAGTGAAAACAATGTACAAAACACCCTAATAAGCTTAATCATTTGACTTTTTCTGAATTTTAAACCAAAAAATTACAAAAATAAACTATCCCAAACACAATATATATAATTATTTTATTTAGCTTGCTTTTGTTTTTAACAAATTTTTTTATCATTTAGTTAAATTATTATATTTTTTAAATCACTAATCAAAACAAGCCAAAAAATTAAATTTTTTTAATTAAAATATAAAAAAAACTTTAAAAAAATAAAAAAAATCAAAATAAGTCAATAAGTGTAAACTAAATTATATGTTACTAATTTCGTCTTTAATGAATATTTTTTTTTAAATTTTTTAATTAATTTTTATTTTTATTTTTTTGATTCATCTCATTGAGACAATTTGAAAAAGATAAAAAATTTTAGTCAAAAAATAAAATAAAAAAAAAAACAAAAATAAGCAAGATTATCAAAATTTACCCCAAACGGGGCCAATGTTGGACATCAAATGAACACATCCCAAGTTTTTTCCATTATTGCACATAAAACAGAAATGGGTATGGATAATAAACCTTCCCTAACCTCACTTTTGTAATCCTATAACACAAAAATTACAAACTCAAAATGGGAAACACATGCTGTTTGTTTTTCGAAATCGAAATAATAAAACTCTCAAAGTAGGCATCGAAAATGCCAAGTTTCTGAAGAACAGAGAAGCAGATTAAGCAGCAGACTCCTTGGCAATCTTTTCAGCCTTGGCAATAACTTCTTCGATGCCGCCAACCATGTAGAATGACTGCTCAGAAAGGTCATCGTATTTACCATCCAGAACTCCCTGTCAAAATGAGAACAATCACCGTGTGGGCGTTAGGTTAAATGATTTTGACACAATAAATACAGTTCTACGAGGGTGTTAGAAATTATTTTTCGGTTTTTTAGCTATTAAAACGAAAATTTGATAGAACACTTACTAGACCAACGATTCTACATGGGCTGCTAAGAAATATTGCATAAATAAGTTGAGTGGTTCTAAAATAAGAATGTTAAGGTAGATGTGTGTTAAGACTAGAAAAAAAATAAAAAACAATTGACGTGAAATTTCGTATTTAAAAAAAATACGAACATATTAAAACTAACTGAATATATACATCTTAACAGAACAAAATGCCGAAAAGAATTCATATAGCCAATCCCAATTGAATGGGGTAAAGGTTTAGTTTGGCTTGGTTTGGTTTGTAATTTACCAAAAAGTTAAGAAAATTCGTACATGCATTCTTATAGCTTTTTGCTTGTAGTTTTTAATTTTAAATTAACAAACACAAATTTTACATCTTGAAGCTAAGAGTTTATAATTGTAACAATCATTTATAATTTCTGCTTGAAGTTATAATTACATCTTTTTAATTATAATATAAAAGTTCATAATTTTTGGTAAACCAAGCACCCTCAAAATAGCACTTAGATGCTGCAGTTGGCAACCAAGTTTTACTGAACATAAAACCCATCCAATCAAAAACATTACTTCCTCTAATCGGCACAGCAAATATGGCAAATGCTATAGGATCAAAATCATGCATCAATACTTGACAGGTCAGTTCCCATTCCAAAAGTTAAAACAATCCAATGCTTGAACAGGATCCATAACGGATAAACTAATTTGGAAATGTTTCTTTATTCCTTCAAATTAAACATTTTAGCATGTCCCATTTTAATTTTCTTAGAGAAATTACTGAATAAATATTTCAATACAAAGTAAAACCAGTGATAATCATTTAGACCATGAGCAGAAAAACATTGAGAATTGGAACAAAGAAATTATATGAGCATGCCCTTCTAACAATAGCATTAAGTGCACATTAAAAAAAAGAAAAAAAAACAATAGTATTAAGAGAGAGGCAGAGAGCGAAAAAGAATACAAAAAGTAAATGCACTAAAAAATCCCCATCAAACCAAGGACTAAAAAGAGACCTCTAATAGAAACTTCTGATAAGAGCGTATACCAGAATTCCAAGATATAGCTCCCTGTCTTGGCATACAAATCTGCCCTACGTTGGCTTCTCCAAAAGCCAAGAATCTTTGGGAGACCACCTAAATATGAATGAGCCCTTGCAATTTCTACAGCATTTTAAGTAAAACTCATCATGTAAAATAGGACAACTAATATAAGACACATCATCTTTGGCGGCATGATATCATTGTTAGGGAAAATTAGTCATGTACTTAGTATCCCCTTGGTCACTTTTTCGTTTGATCATTTCTGAATGTGTTAGTGAATTCAATCCAAACGATCTATATAATTTCATGTTTAGCTTAATTGAGTTTCGGGGAAGTTATTGTAATTGAAGATTGATGATGGAGGCTCAATTTATAGCTTGATCACACTCTTCTTGGTGAAAGGTAAAATCATCATGCAATGTATTGGCATAACATTAAGAATAACCTTATATATCTTGTTGGGTTTGATTTTTATTGAGCTTTTGAACACAGGTAGTTTAGTTTTGGACTACATGCTATATTTGCTTGTCCGGCTTAGACTTTTGTACTCACTAGTTGCTACTGGACCTTAGATTGGCTAAAATTTTGGTCGCGCCAGTAGCTTGATTGTATGAACATGATTCAGACCATGCAAATGATGGTGATGTTTTATCTCGAAAATATATCTAACTCAAATTCCCATAGCTTAACTGTCCGAACCTGTGAAGTCGGTGAGTCCTATTGTGTACCCCAGCAAAAAAACCCTATCGCGTTGTTGGTATTGTTTTCATAAAATAATAAATGAACATATTTGGCAAACTATTTTTGTTTTTTTTGGAAAAAAAATACAACTTTTTGGAAAACACCAAAAACTTGCTTTCTAATTCTTGATAAGTTGTTATCGCTAAGATATGAAAACAATATGAAGATGATGTGGGTGTTTTTGAATTTTTCATTACTTCTATGTTCAAAAACATGAAAAACAAAAAATGAAAACAATAAAAATAAAAATAATGATTCCAAACAGGCCCAGCTTGATTTCCTTTTCGAACTCACTAAGGTTTTCCCTTCCTATAAATAGATCCATTGACTTACTTAGGGTTACCTACCCTAAGCTTACATAGCATTTGAAAATCCTGAGCATCATACCTATTCTTTTCATCTGTGACTAATTTGAAGAGTACTTTCTGGTCTCTGAGGTTTGGTATAGTGTCAGTGAGTGTAATTAGCTGCATTCATATAGAGTTAGGCACGTGTATTGAACGTAGCCAGTGAAGATAGTTAAAGTGCTTGGAGATTGACGTAGGTCTGGATTGAAGATTGGAACTGCACAGCTTGGAACTACGCAACAGTGATAAGTTCTGAGTAGGTAGGCTCTTCGATACCTAGATCTTAAGTACTCTTTGTTTACTAGCAGATTTGTTTGTTCATCAGTGTTTTCCCCCTCGAGTTTTATTTTATTTTTTATACGTAATTCCTAGTCTCTTTTTCTGTGATTGATTGATCTCTATGTTGATTTGTAAATTAACTTGGGTTAATATGGTTGAAGTTGCTTCGATTAAACGGTTCCTATTTAGTTGTTTTAATCAAAGAAGTTTGATTCCCTATGACAATGAAAATGACCTATAAAAATAACTCATCAAAGAAGTTTACCAGACAACTGAAAATGCTAGAAATTCAGCATGGACAACATAAAATGACCTAGAGTAGAAAAGACTATAAAATGACCTAGAGTAGAAAAGACTAAATCAACAGCCAAGTTCTCTAAAAATTGCACCTCCTATATCAAGATGTCCAAGAATCTCAAATAGGGCAGTAAACAAACCGCTTCAAGCCAAATCGTGGCCGCAGGGCCAGCCTTGAGCTTTTTTGGGCCCAAAGTGCACCCCAAAGATGGGGGCCTCTCTATATATATTTATCCAAATCAAAATTGTAAAAATAAAATCAACTTTAAAAAAATAATTACAAGAAAAAACAAATATGAACCTGCGGGCCTTGAATTCTTTGTTTGATTCTTGCTACTAAAACAATTATCAAGAGTTCCAACTAAAAATTGAATTAGTACTTCTACTCCACGTTCCTTTTCCTTTATTCAGACTCAAAAAATACCTTTCTATGAGGCATGAAATAATAATATATGGGACACTCAACTGTTAGCTCCTCGTCAGTCACCTCTAGCCAATTTAGGACATTAACAGCAAACAAACGTGATCTGATTTGGGGAGTCTAACCAAGGAACATTTTGTTCACTTCAATTTAAATTCAATAGCTTTTAAAATCTCAGATTAGATCACCGAATTTCATTTTTCTGGGTCGTTTGGTTTGGACTTATAATTGGATTGGGCCCATTTGTTTTAAAATATTTAATTTCAATTTTTCTATTGAGGTCAGGTCAAATATAGGGCCATACAAGATTTGGCGGCCCAGAAAATTTGTGAAAAAAAAAATAGGGGGCCCATAGCACAGGCATAGTTTGCTTGGCCTCAGAACCGGACCTTATTGTAGGTTTCAAACTTTCCTTGAAAAATTAACAAGCTTGAAAATGCATTCAAGCTTTGCTTCTTTAAATATCCACTACAAAGAAGAAACAATCTCCTTCTAGAGTTTCATATTGAAAATCCTTTAATTTCAATCTTTCTAACTGCTCTCAAATTAACAATAATTGAGTCAAATACGAGTTGAGCTCGAGTAGGAATGCCATTTAGCTTATCAAGTCTTGTTTAAGTTGAACGTAAAATATCAACGAGTTTCACAATGTGTTTATAAGCTTTCCTTGTTAATACCATCACCAACAAACTTATAGCGAGCCAAGCAAACCAAAAAGCAAGTGAAGCTAGCTTGGTTCGTTTTCCACTTCTAATACCTAATCACAAGCATGCTCTGTCATCATTTAATAAAAACCTTGAGGGGCATACAACCACCATCAACCCCTTCATGCACATAAGAAACCAACGACTTCCGCTTATTCATGATTTAAGATTGAAAGAGAAGTCGACCAAAAATATTTCTTTACCAAACTTCTTGAACGGTAGAGAACCTTCCTTCACAAATTTTATCAACCCTTACAATCCAAGTCAACAAAATAATTGGCTAACATAATCTTAAAAACAAGTCTTTCAAAGATTCTATGGTTTCCAAGACTTTCTCAAAAATTTTCAATGAAGCTCGAATTTGCAAAGTGACATTAGTCGCCCAACTCAACCAAACCATACTCTAAAATGGGTTCCACTCTCAGTCCGTATTTTGCTGTTGCTTTTCTTTTTGTTAATCTTTTATCAAGCAATTATTAGTTGTTGGATAACTTCATATACATTGTTGGGTCCATTTCCTAACATTTTAAACAATTAGTGACTTAACATGGTGCATTTAGTTTAAATTATTAGAAAATAGACCCAATAATGTGTATCAAGTTATCCAACAAGGGGTTTATTGGATTCCACTAGTTGCCAATTTCCTATTGGACAAAAGAACTTTTGGTATCATAATGTATATGAAAGGAATAGATGCTCCTTTGGAGAAGAGAAGATTCTTTTGTTTTTAGTACAGGATTGTTAAATTTCATTTTGTTTTCTAAGTTTGTTTTCTAAGTTTAAGGGATGGTGGATCCCTCCTAGGGGTGTAAAATTGGTCTAGCCAGGCCCAAGTTTGCCGGGCTCCCACTAAAATATGAGCTGGGATGGACTTTTTTGGGAAAGGGAGGCCGAAGCCCAACCTTAGGAGCATAGGCCTAACCGAATGGTGATTTAATTCTCAATCATGCTAGAACTTTAATCTTCAATCTTGATTTTGATCTTGTTGAGTCTTAATCTTGATCTTGAATATTTTGATCTTAAGTTTTGATGTAGATTTCACTTGGTAGACCTATAGAGCTTTGAGAAATCTTTAAAGTAGATTAAATTAATTAATCTAGAGACAATTAGAGGATTGAAGGAGTTTGAGAAATGAGAGTGGAGAATGAGGAAAAATAAGTAGGGTTAGGGGGTATATATATGCATTTTATGCATTTTTTAAAATAAGAAAAAAAAAGAAATCTGACCGCTAGGGACCTTAGGCTGGGCCACCCAACGACTTGAAAATTATGGCCATTCGGTCAAAGTTCACTTAATTTGGACCGCCAATATTCAAAAACTAGCCTTTTATGTAACCATTGGACGCGCAGGACTAGGTAGGGTTGGGCTAGCCGTTAGAGACACAGCGGGTTCTCTCGGGCTGCGCTCAAGCTGGGCTAGCCATTAGGGCTTCGACGCATATGCTCGAGCCTGCTCAGGGGCTCTAAAGGTAAGGCATAAGCCCACCCCACTTGTCTTTGAGCTCGGACCTCAATCGAGCCCGAACCGAGCCGCTACAGTAATGGGCCTGAGTCAGCTTCGGGTGGCGCACAAGCCGTGGGCCAATTCAATACCCCAAATCCACCTTACAAAATTTTGGATTTTATTTTTGTAAGTTGGGAGTAAAGATTATGAAGTCCTTACTATTGTATTTTTTAAGGTCTCTTTTGATAACC
>JAOTRH010000016.1:10807603-10822605 GCA_034768845.1 Heliamphora exappendiculata | reverse complement strand
TAGTAAGGTGAGGTGGGATTGATAATGAGGTAGGATTCTGAATGAAGTGGAATTAGTTTTTTTATATTTAATTTAGATAGAATTAAGTGATAGACAATAAAAACTCATGTTTGATTTTGGTGGTATTAAATAGTGTGGGATTTGATTAAATTTATAGATTTTCAATATCACCCTTATAATTTTTGTATAAAAAATGTTTTCAAATAGCACTATTTTTACATATTTTTTACTTGTTTCATTTTTTATTAATATTTTTAAATAGCACTATTTTTTTAGTTTTTCTTTTTTGTTTTTATATTTGTACATATCTTTTGTTTAGAGTAATCAAAAAAAAACTTATAAATACAAAACATAAAAAGGTATTAATAAAAAGTCAATCTAATATGTTTTTTATTGATTCAAATGAAAAAGAACAATAAAAGAAAACTAGTCAAATAATATTGTGTTTTATAGAGAGAAAGAAAGATGGAGTCATTGTAAGAGGGGTAAAATAGTCAAATAAAATTAATACAATGGAATAGGATTCCCAACACCACACACCCCATGGATTTGCTAATCCCACCAATACCCCATGGATTTGCTAATCACACCAATTTGAGGGATTCATAATCCCTAGGGACTAATGGTCCTGTTCAAGTTTATGAAACCAAATATGATTTTAAAACCAACAACGGGTTGGTAATCTAATGTAAGGAATATTATTCATAGTGATTGCTCAAGTGAAAGTTTGAAAATGGGAATTTGATTGAACATCAATCTCTTAGAAATTAGGATGTCCTCTTTTCTGGCTAAAACTCTTATGATGTCATCAAATATAATTCCCAAAGGATAATATATAGCATGAATGAATTATTAACTTAGGATTAAATCTTCATAGAAAACATGTATAGTTGGCTCACCACCGTGCAACAAATGGAAAAACAATAAACCCACTAGAATATCTAAACAAGGTTGTAACGCACGACATGGAGGTACAAGAGAAGGAAGAAAGGTAGCACAAAATGGTCACAACCCTAACACAAGTCAACAACCTTAAACTTATTTTTTCATTAATCAACTTTGAATAATGCATCAAAAGACCTCTTATTTATAAGCAAAAAACAAACAAAAATCATTAATCAAATGAAAATAAAATAACATTCTAAAATAATTAAAATCCTAATCTAAAAGGAAACAAAATAAAATAGTAACTACTACTTATCCAAATCTCTAATAAATCAATAAACCTAATTCTATAAGAACACTAATTATAAAATAATAAAATACAATAATTAATATACTTAAAAGGTCGAGTTTTTTTCCTCAGTAGAGGAGAATGATGCAGACAGAAAAGGGCGTGCCATGCCAAATAATCAAAAATTCTGAATATGTTAGCTTTTTTCAATTTGTTCCTGTGTAACTAATGTTCGTCGTGAGGCTGTTGACAAGATCCACAAAACATGATTTGATCAACTAGATAAAATCTTCAACAACTAAAAAATCAACTTGTTCTAGCCTGATGAAATCTTTTGTTGGTGGGCAACTAATAAGACGGAAAAAGTTGAGCAAATCTTTATGTTCAAAAGACTCTTAGAATCAAACATGTCATGGCCCTCATTAAAATCTAGAACTTCCAACTTAGAACCGCAGTGTACCTCAGTTAATTGTCAATTCTCTACTATGGAGATTGGTGCACAAAAATTTGTAATAGATGAGCCCCTAAAGTTCCACTACTTGTAGCATCTTTCTCTTCTTTATCTTTCAAAAAGGTGGCAGCCAATTTATTTAAAATTCGTAATACATCTGTCATTTAACTTTGTTCTTCAATCATCTCTTGCAAAGCCTCAAACTTGGAGTTCAGCTCTGTATTAGTAATCATGGTTGGGGATAGAGAATAAAGATTTTTTTTTTTTGCTGGTGGTTTTTTTTTTTTTCTAGCTAGCTAAATTCTTTTAGGGTGGGCTATGGTTGGGCTTTGGGTTGGTCTGGAGTAGTTATTTTTGGTTTTTCAGTTTATTTAGTTGGGTTGGCTTAAGTAATAGGTCTGGTGTGGGCTAGTTTGTGGGCTAGTGATGGGTTTACTTAAGGGCTGGGGATGGATTAGGCTTTCATCGAAATTGGGTGAAATGGGAACGGGGATTTTTTTCTGGTCAAGAATAGCATTGGGACAAGTTTTTTTTTCTGAATGTGGGTTTAGTTCAATTTCAGGACAAAATTGGGTAGGTTTTTCGGGACGGGTTGAGATGGGTTTTTCAGATCGAGTTGCAGAGAACGTGCTTCTTTCTTGCAAACTGGTTTTGTGCTAGGGTTTTGATGGAGGGAGGAGAGGGAGGGAAAGAGAGGGATATGGGGTTCTTGATTGCAATGACCTTGACAAATCTGGTCGCTAGTGATGTCCGGTGGTAATAAATGGGTGCAGCAACAGTTGATGGTAGAAGCGATTTGGCTATGCTAAGCTATTCAACAGTGAGGATTGGCTGTGGGAAGCTAGTCGTCCTCCCCGTCGATGGCGGCGAAGGTTCTCGACTTAAGCAAGATGGATTGCGACAGCTTTGGGTTTTGACAACTCTGGTTTTAGCAGTAATGGATTGCAATGGAGAAGCAGACACTACTATTCAGCTGTTCTTTTCATGAATCAAGGAAGACTTTGGAACTAGTGGCCAAAATATGGTGTGAGAAAAGGAGAGAGAGAAGAGAAATGGATCTTGAGCCTTAACTCTGATACCAAAATGATGCAGGATGAGGAAGGACAAGAGATGAAAGAAAAGTAGCAAAGAGAGTCACAACCTAACACAATGAGACAACCTTAAACTCATTTTTTTATTAATCAACTCTGAATAATACATCAAAAATACCTATTATTTATAAACCAAAAACCCTAATTAAAAAAAAAACTAGAATCTTTAATTAAATAGAAATAAAATAACATCCTAAAATGTTTAGAATTCTAAATCAAAAGAAAACAAAAAACAATCTTAACTAATACTTATCTAAATCTCTAATAAATCAAGAAACCTAATACGATAAGAAAACTAAATATAAAATAATAAAAACTAATCATTAATGTCCTCTACTATCTGCATCAGATTGTCATAAGAGAAGATAAACAAATACTATTATTCATAATAAACCACAAATTTTGTATAATTACCTGGAAACTGTTAATGCTCTCTTTCAAATCTACGTATTTTCCTGGGGCTCCGGTGAACACTTCAGCAACATGGAAAGGCTGGCTCAAGAACCGTTGGATCTTACGAGCACGAGCAACAGTCAACTTGTCATCTTCACTGAGCTCATCCATCCCCAAAATGGCAATAATGTCTTGAAGATTCTTGTAGTTCTGAAGAACTTTCTGAACACCACGGGCGGTATTGTAGTGGTCTTCTCCCAAAATATGGGGAGATAGCATGCGGGATGTAGAATCCAAGGGGTCCACAGCAGGGTAGATACCAAGCTCGGAAATCTGGCCATATGAAATTAGCCGTAAAGTTACAATCAAAAACTGAGATAATTCCCCGGCTAAAAATAATAGGAAAAAAACTACCTGTCGAGACAACACAGTTGTGGCATCCAGATGTGCAAAAGTGGTAGCTGGTGCCGGATCTGTCAAGTCATCAGCAGGCACATATATAGCTTGGACAGATGTGATAGAACCTTTCTTGGTTGTTGTAATACGCTCCTGAAGGCCTCCAAGATCTGTAGCCAAGGTAGGTTGGTAACCAACAGCAGATGGGATACGACCAAGCAACGCAGACACCTCTGAATTAGCCTGCAGAGTTCAAAGACAAAAGGTACGGCCACATTAGCTCTAAGGCAACACAAACCACACAGTATTTTGCACGAGAAAGAAGAGGAGGGGGATAAGGAGAAATTGGCAATCATATATCCTTACTTGGGTGAAGCGGAAAATGTTATCAATAAAGAGGAGTACGTCCTGCCCCTCGGCATCTCGAAAATGCTCAGCCACAGTTAGCCCAGTAAGCCCAACACGAGCACGAGCACCAGGAGGCTCATTCATTTGACCATACACAAGGGCACATTTGCTTTCACTCTTAAATACATTTAAAAAAAAACAAGAATTATTGAACAACAGAAGGAATAATTCCAGGAAATAGTATCTCATAAAAACAATCAACGATCACTATAATAATAATAATAATAATAGCAATAATAATAATGATAATGGAGTATAATGAAGGGAATCATCATCATCATCATCATCATCATATAATAAGAATAATAATGAAAGTACAAAAATGTTAGTATGGAGTCTATGGACCTGCTTGTCTCCAAGCTTAATGACACCACTCTCAATCATTTCCCTGTACAAATCATTACCCTCACGGGTACGTTCTCCAACGCCAGCAAAAACAGAGAAACCACCTGAACAAAGATAATATGCAACATTCAATGCCCAAAAAGAAGAAGAAGAAAACAGAAGGCAATAGCTGAAGCAAGGGAAGTTATTCCCGAGGAACTAATGCTTCACAACTGGTCAAAGCAGTAGTTGCTTTGATAGCAGATTATGCCCAAAAAAATGGGGAAATAAACAAAAAGAAACAAACAAATTAATGAAAATCAACAACACAATTTATTTGAATACATTTGAAGGTACAAACCATGGGCTTTCGCAACATTGTTGATAAGTTCCATAATAAGAACAGTCTTCCCTACACCAGCACCACCAAAGAGCCCAATCTTCCCACCTCTTTGGTAAGGTGCAAGAAGGTCGACAACCTGGAAAGCATTGCAATGAGAGAAAATCAGCCAATAAACAGAACACCTTGTAGGTAGAGTAAAACACTGAAATGATACATCTAGATCTTTTGAAAGAAGAGGAGGGCAGTTAAGATACCTTGATTCCAGTAACAAGGATCTGTTGTTCAGTTGCCTGCTCAACGAAGGCCGGAGCTTCTCGATGAATGGGCAGATAGTGATCCGTTTCTGCGGCAATTGAATATAAAAATGTCAGTAATGGTGTCTACCCAGGACAAGAAATTAAATATCCCCAAAAGATCTAAAGCAGCAACAATAAAAATATTCAACATGTTCAGAAATTTCTGATTCCATACTTAATTCACCCTTCTCATCAATAGGCTCTCCAATGACATTCATGATACGGCCAAGGGTAGCCCTACCAACCGGAACCTAAGAACCAAAATAAAAGGAACAGAATATGTTAGTACTGAAGCCTTTAACAGTTACAAAAATTTAAAAAAAAAAAAACAATAAATAAACATCAGCATAAGAAATTATGTAAGCCAACTGCACACCGCACCACTTTTTGTCTATGTGCAGGTACTACGCATCCTCACATACATGCCTATTTCACCAAGGTTCTCCCCGAGACCATGCCTAGATCATTATGCCTTTCGTCCAGATCACAAGTGACATTAACAACGAATTTCACGACCTTAGGACCAAGGATCAAAATTTTGTTTTGGTGTGTCGTTTAAATTACTCTAGAAACATAAACATTTTGAAACATTTCAAAAATGTTTCTAAAACGTTTCAGAAATGTTTCGAGAACTTTTCAAATGTGACAAAATTAGAAATGTTTAGAAATATAAACTGAAATCTATGTATTGAAGAATAATAATTAATCAATTAAGCATATGGAGATTTATGTAGTTATTCACATAAGTGAACAAGTCTAAAATCATAAAGATCAATGTTTTTTTATGAATTAATATACTTACATAAAATCAAATATTCAATACTATTAAATATAAGTGTAAATGATTTTTAAATAGTGTAAGATCCCAATAAAATAAGGTGTAAAATTTTACTTAGGCCATAGTAAATACTAATAATATTGTTTTTAGTAAATTAAAATACAATCTATATGTTTATGAAAGAAATATAAAAATATTTGTGAAAATTTAAATTCCTTACAACAAAACTTGTTTAGGTATGTGTGTTTTTAAGGAAACACTAAAATTTTCTACTAATGTTTCGTTTCGGTCGCTTCGATGGAAACAAATGAAAATTTTGTTCCTTGCTTAGGATGTTATAGTTACGGAAACTATTCATTGGGGCGTCAGTTCAACTTTGTTTAATGGGTCGAAAATTAACAGAAGGCCAAAAGATAAAACCTATCTAACCACAAACTTTCACCATCACCCCAAGACTTAACCAGAGGGAAAAAAAGGGTAAATTGCAGACCACCCCAAACGTAAGTGATTAATGCAAATACCTCCTCAACGTTCTAGGAATTACATTGACATCCCCTATCAATATTTGCCTGTTAAAATTATAAAATTAGCGTATTACACCCACTTCACATGCTCCATCATCTTGGTCCCTTCTCTCACCTCCACAACCAACCGCAAGTCTCTCTCTCTCTCTCTCTCTGTTGTAATCACTTCTTTTTCCCCTTCCATCCCATCTCTTTCTAGTAACAGCTATCTCTCTGTTGTAATCACTTCTTTTTCCCCTTCCATCCCATCTCTTTCTAGTAACAGCTATCTTAGCACCTAAACCACCCCTCACCGGTCACCACACCCTAACTAATCACCCCCTTTCTCTTCATCTCCCTCCTCCCTCCCTTCTTTCTCTATCACAAACGGATCATCCAACCACCACCCACTATCACTGCCACTCTACTTCATCCATCCATCTCTTTCTACCAATCTAAACAATCTCTTTGCTATCTATCTCCACTAACTATCAAAATATCCACTGCCACCAATACCAAACTCCCACTGCCAATGGTCTCTAACCCAGGGTCAAGGGATAAGCTCCCATTGTTGTCGTCTGCCACCACTAATACTGAAACACCCATCATTAATCTTTCCCATTCGGACCATTTCTAAAATGTTCGATGAGCAATTTCATCTATGGAATTCAGTATAACAGAGTCTAAAATGTGTTGCAATAAACTTCATCTTCTAGACATAAACTATTATTGAGACAATAACATCTCTTGCGATTAATCAACAATTCGAAGTGCATGGAAAGCAGTAAAGCAGGAATTTCAAGAAACGCATCATGCAATATCACTGATATTCTATAAGATTATTACGCTCTATTTTTGTTATTTATCAGCGTTGATCTCTTGCCATCACCATATATATATATATATATATATTTTTTAAGGAATAGATCTACACAAGCACACATTATATGTGTATATTTTCCTGTATGTGTTGTGTTAGTGTTCATTTTCTTTTATTTTATATTGGGACAATACATTCTTGTAATTATCTTTAATATAGTAAAAATATAATGCATGTGGGATGAAGGAGCTGTTTAAGCCTCCTTAAGTTTTTTTTCTAATTCTTATTTCTCTCTTTGTTCTTACTCTTCTTCCTATTTCAAACCCTATACTTCCCAACCCTGTAATGGAACGAAGGAAGCGAATTGGCTCCTTGCCTCAAGACTGTATATTATAATCCAACTTCATATCAAAGCAATTGGATCCACCCCTATAGCATGCTGGAAAATTTTAAAAATTGTCACGAGGTGATAGCATGTGTTGACAACATCATCTGGATGGGGGCATCAACTTGACATCAGCATATTTATGCTGATGCTCAATGATGACCTAGTTCAACTCGCACCGGCCTCCTTGTAATTATGAAACTACATAGAAATTTTTTAACGTCATTTTATCTCTTTCCAGTATTAGAATGATTTTTCAATTTTTTAACTCTACTTTTTAAAATATGAAATTGAAGGCATTACCCACTGTTTTTGATTGTTTAAATTCATATAAACGTGCTGAGTTTCTTCAGTTTCAAATGCCTTTTGACCATAACAGTGTGGGGCACACAGTGTTTGCAATGCCGAGTGTTCGAAGTCCTTTTCTTGCAACACTTCACCACACTTTATGAGTGACCTTATTTTGACTTGATTTCATATTGGTTTGGCAAATCTTGAGCATATGTTGGATTGTGACTTTTTTGGATTTGGTTTGATTTTTGGTGCTCGTTACTATAGACACCACAATTTGGCAGGCCCTAATACTTAAGCATGTCAGTGTAATGCTGCTCGATGATGAGAGTCAAAGAAAGAAACACGTTCAATACCGAGTCCTGGGAACTCAAGAATTATTTTGAGAAAATGTTTTTCAAGTGAAAAGGGTGCCCTAGTGCGAAAATGAACAATTAACCTGGTATGGACAAAACAATTGCACAATTGAATACAAAGCGAACTAGAGTTAAGCCATTTTTGTCAATTACTTGTTAATAAAGTCAATGTGTCATGTTTGGGCCAATTTGAGGCTCTATACTCCTAAAATGAAGAAAGAAGGTGAAATGGTTTAGTAAATCAAATTGTCCCAGAGAGTCCTGTGGAAAGGTTTGCTTCGGCCCTAATTCGGTGGTCCAATGTTAGAATTGTTCCACTATCATTTTATATTTAGAAACAACTTTCCAAGCGTAAAAAATAGATCTCAACCCAATTTAAAAAGAATGAAATATGAGCATTTTAGGAAAACTACACAATTCTGACAAAAACTTAGGGTAAACTTAGGGTTAAATGATATTGGGGGTGTTTGGCCAAGCTTTTGTTGCTAGCTTTTCGCTTCCTGCAACTGATTTTAGCTATAAACTACAATATTTTTCAAACACCCACAACTTCTGCTACAACTTTTAACTACTTTTTCTTCCATTTCAGCTTCAAGCTACATTCTTTACCAAACATTCACAATTTCTACTATAAGTTCCAATCTATAAGCTACTAGCAATAGTATTCCCAAACACCCCTCATATCTCAAAATGTACTAATGATAAGGAAACCAAACCAATTGGGTTTGAAAGTAAACTCTTCAAGCTTTCTAAATGTTATCAGAATCGTACGATACATGATGATATGTACCGTACGATTCGGTTCGACACATCTAGCAATTGATTCGTATTGGTGGGATGAATCGGCAAAAGTAATAATAGTACGATTGCCGATACGTATCACACGATTCGATACGATTTGGTTAGATAAATTAAAGAATCGATTCAACACCAAGCAAGTCTCGATTCATGTTTCTTCTAACTTATAATTTTACATTATAGAAACTTGCATCACATCACTTTTCTAAGCCACCCAACCTTATTTATATATTTTAGATGTCTCTACCAAATAGTAATTGGTTTTGGATTGGATGGCTATAAATTCAACCATGATATAATTAGTATCAAAGTTGCGTGGGGTAATTTCGCGAGTTAAGTTTTTACCTAGTGTCTATTTTATTCATTTTGTTCATTTTTATACAATCTTCACATACAACTGAACAACACGTGCGGGGAAGGATTAGAGACATCCTGTATCACTTTTTTAAACCATTCAAGTTTAATTCATATAATTTAGAGATTTCTTCATCCATTGCCAATTGATTTTGAGTTGGATACTCCCAAATTTAAAAATGTGTCTATGAATTATTATAAATCATAACATAATTAATAATACGATATGGGATCACTGATCGCAATAAAACTCAGACCCGCATCTCTTGTCCTAGATGCATGCGTCTTACCTATTGCATTATATGCTCATCATTTAAAACAAGTTCTTTATTGATTTATGACTAAATTTTTTCATATTTATAATGCATTTGTAATATTTAACTACTTTAGATATAATTTTATGTATTTTAGAAGTTATAACTGAATATTTACGATTCACGATTCGATACGATTCACGATTCGAGAAAAAATAATTTCAATTCACAATTTAATTCTCGATTTGACAACTATCTAACGATATAAGGCTAGCAAGAAACGGATTTCAAACGAACCCGAAGCGGCTCTACAAATTTGGGCCTTGAAACAATTGCAAACCGAAATAACCCAAAACAAGAAAAAAAAAATCGGTGCAGCCAAAAGTACTTCAGAGCACCATTCTGTTGGCCAATTTAGCCATCCCAAAATGTTAATTCTGCTCTTTTGTCGTGCTTATGGATTTTTGCGAGTTTTTTGAATTTTACACCAAAAAACGTGCCCAACCCAAACTCTGACTTGATAAGCCATATCAAGTCTATTAATACTCCGAGTTATCCCAGTCTCACCATTTTTTATATAAGAAAGAGGGCTGGTTGGTTCCAATAGGCTTTCTGGGAGAGAAAAAGCGAGAGAGTAGAGAAAGAGAGAGAGAGAGAGAGAGAGAGAGAGAGTACCCAAGATCTTTTGAGAGACATCCTCCAGCAGGATAAAAAAATCTAGAATTTCTGCGATTCCAGCACAATTTCCATCACCTAAACTCTTCTCTAAGTATTCAATACTCTTGAGTATTGAACCAAATTGAAAGGCTCAAAGGTTAGTGAGGGCATTCCGGCATCACACTGGCAGTTTTTCAATCTGAAAGTGTATTCAAAGGTTACATTTTTCATATGATCTCCTCTTAAAGATAGACTAAAAAAATCGAACATCATACCTAGAAATCATGAAAATTCTATCCGTCTTCATGCATATATTAGGGTTTATTGCAATCTTGTGTGTACCACATTAGGAGGATCTAGTTTTATTTGCTGGCTTGTGTAAATGATTTGCTTTGATAGAGTGCTAAGAATCATAAGTTTATTGCCACCCGTGTACCCTTGCATGACTAAAATTTTGTTGCATGCAAATCCTCTCGTAATCATTTTTAATGCTTTCACCCGTGACGATTCAATCCATTTTTTTTTCAGATTAGGACAAACATGTTATTTGAAGTCTACTGAAACTAGTGGCGACTCCATGAATTTTTGACACTGGTGTCATTAGTAATTCAATTTCAATAATTCCATAACAAAAAATAATATTACATATTGATACCATTGTTATATAAAAAAAATATGCAAACACAAACTTTACAGTTGGCCTCAACGAGTTTTCATCTTTTAAAAGCGTTGAATAATAAGCTCATTATCATCACTCTCAAATACATCTTTTTCAATACATGTCACTAAACAATCATTCATCTATTGATCTCCTATTCTATTGCGCATCCTATTCTTTATAATTTCATTACTGAAAATGCTCTTTCCACGGTTGCAGTCCCAACAGATAGGATCAATGCCAACTTCACAAGCAAATTAACTAATGGATATATAAGATCCTTCTTTGTATCTACCAACTTTGCTGCAAGTTCTCCAATTCTTTTGAGTTCAAAAAACTCATTGTTAGAGTGTATATCCAAAATGTAATTCTGTAGTTGATTGTCAAGTGCCATGATATCTACGACAGAAAAATCGCATGGATAAAACTCAGCAAGACGGATCAACATTTCCTTATCAAATGCAGAAAAAGAATTATTATGATTAAAGCAAGCCAAACAAAGAAGCAACTCAGTATTCACTTTTGTAAAACGAATGTTAAGCTCTTGAAGTTGCATATCTATAACTAAATAGAATAGCTCTATGCGATAGTAAATTGGTAATCTCTGGGGCTTTGCGTCGTGACCTTCCACGAACTACAATTCTGTCATTCATGTTCAAGATAGGAATACTATATTTAGAAAAAAATGAAGACACTTCTGTAAATAGAGATTCCCATTCACCATCTCTCATCATTTGCAATCACTACTTCGACACTCTAACTAATGTCATAGCATTTACAATATCTTGATCTTTCTTTTATAGTGCTAATGACAACTGATTTGTGATGCCCAAAATATTTTTCATCAAATGCAAATTGAAAATAAATTCAAAACATTGCATTGAATCCATAAGAGAACAAACTTCAACTTTTTGCTCGGAGTGTAGGCCATTCTCTTTAACTTCTAGCCCCTCAATATCAGAAGAGAATAATAAAATCAAATTCACAATTGTTCCATAGTATACCAGCCCGTTTAAGACTCCTTTCTTTATTCAAACCTTGCCCACTCAAAAGTTCACCATTGTCTAATGCTTCTGCGATCTTAGCAGCTTCTGTATCTCGAAGAATATCCCATCTCGTACAAGATCCTTTAACAACATTTACCAGATTGGCAATCAAGCAAAAAAGATCAGCCATGTCAATATGATTTTTGGCAACAGCTAAGAGAGTCAACTGAAGCTGATGAACAAAACAATGAACATAAAATGCCAATTCATTCTCTTTCAAAATTAAAGATTTAAGACCATTGAATGCACCTTTCACATTGCTAGCTCCATCATAACCTTGCCCACGCAATCTTAACAAACTCAATCCATGACTAGAAAATAAAGATCCTTGAGTGATAAAGTGGTGATATCTGCCACATGAACAATACCAAGAAATCTCTCTGTAACAATACCCATTTTATCTACGTAGCGTACAACAGCAGCCATTTGTTCCTTGATCAACACATCACGAGATTAATCATCTAAAATCAAAAAAAATAATCTTTGTCAAGATCTTCGATGATTGCATTCGTAGTTTCACTTGTAGCTGCATTGACAATGTCTTTTTGAATATCGGGATGGCACAATTTGTTATTCTTTGGAATATTTCTCAACACAACTTCATTGATATCTTAGTTATGATATGCTAAAACTTGTAGAAGTTCGAGAAAATTTCCTTTACTATGTGAATCACTTGATTCATCATGACCACGAAAAACTAATTCCTGATGCAAGACAAATCTTATGCAATAAATTGATGTCGTGAAACAAGTTCGATATTCAATCTTAGCTTGTTCTGACTGCTTGCAAATGACACTTACAATGTGCTGATTTTGCTCCATTAGATCTTCACACTTCTTCACTGCTTGGTTATGGGCACTTGGTTATGGGCACTGATAATGCCCCAAACATGAGTATGCAGCCTATCCTTCTTCTTCCAAGTTGTGAATCTTTCTGACACAAAAGTATCACCTCCCGCTTGTTTACCAATGTCTGGTCTGAATACGTAACAACATAAATAAAATGTAGCATCTTTTTTTATACTATATTCCAACCAATTCTTGTATTCTTTAAACCAAAAAAAATTAAAACGACGCATCACTCCACTAATGTCCCTTTGAGAGAAATTATGATGAAACGGTTAGCAAGGGTCTTTTTGTAGATAAGCTCTTCTTATGCTATCTCTATCATTCGGATCATAAGATATTTTTCTCGCAGTCCTGGATCGCATGGAAGATTGTTCACATCAACACAACTTTATCTAGAAAACTTTTTTGCGTGACTATCATCATAAGCTTCTTGGGTAACGGTATATCTTCAGCTATTACTATTTTTCATTTCAAAAATTTGTCCATGATGGTAAAACTAATATAACAAAAGAAAACACAAGTCACAACATTTACTAACTCATTATCATTACATACAATTTTCAAATAATTCTAATTTCTACGAACAGGCTAAATTAGAATTTACAATTACTTCAACTCAATCATTATGAAACACAAGTCACAACAATTACATTATAAACATTTACAAATCTAAAAATGAGGAAGAGACACACAATCCCTAATTTTTACCTTATTTTACCAAAATCAAATAAAAAAATTCTCGTAAATAGATTCAACAATATCAGATTCAACAATATTATATCAGATTCAACAATATCCTATTCATTTCATGATGAGCCCTAATCAGAGATCTAATGTAAAAAATTCAAAAATTCAGAAATATCATAAATTCAACAATATCAGATTCAGACATTTAGTATAAAAAAATTAGAAATTCAGAAATTTGTACCATCACAAACAAGCCCTAATTTGGATGATAAAGATGAAACTGCAGACTGCAGTGGACCAGTGGAAAACAGCTGAACACTAAGAGAGAGAGAGGGGGGGAACAGGAAACACCGTTGGCAAACAACCGAAGCCCGAAGGAAATCAACCCTAATTTGTATGATGAATCTCGTTGTCGACTTGTCGTTGCCGAACAGGCGGAAGTCGCCGAGTCGACACCAAACACGAAGAGAGAAAGGGAGAGGGAAACGAAGAGACGCGCCGACCCCATGGGAATTGCCAAGTCACCGACGGCCGACGCTGTTGCCAACTTGCAGCTACGAGGCTACGACGCACGACGCCAAAGAGAATTAGCGGCAGTGGTGACTCCACAGCTTAGGCTATGGAGTCAAGCGAACCCCTGGTTGAAAAAAAATTAATTAATATGTATAATTTTTTTTAAAATTTATATGACACCATTGTAAAATAAAATTAAAAAAGCCAGTTAATTTTTAAAGAAATTTTAAATTCACACACTTTGTTACTATTTACCCCTACCAATATAAGTTTTAATACATAATTTATAATTGTTCAATGCACTTAAATAGTGTATAAAATATAAAATAGTGTGTATTTATCACAACTCAAATCCCAAATTACATTTTGACTTCTCTCTCTCTCTCTCTCTCTCTCTCTCCGCATTTTTCCTTCAATCCTTCCCTAATCCCTAATTCCTTTCGGCATGATGTGTCGCAGACAAACAGTGGCAAGTTGGCAACGATGGCATCAGCCATTGGCGACTCGGCAATTCTCCTAGCGCCGGCACGTCTCTTCGCTTTCCTCTCTCTCTCTCTCTCTCTCTCTCTCTTCATGTTTAGCCTCGACTCAACAACTTCCACATGTTCGGCAGCGACAGGTCGGCAACGAGATTCATCATCCAAATTAGGGCTGATTTCCTTCGGGCTTCAGCTGTTCGGCAACGGTGTTCTTCGCTTCCCTCTCTCTCTCTCTCTCTTCGTGTTTGGCGTCGACTCGGTGACTTCCGCATGTTCAGCAACGACAAGTCGACAATGAGATTCATCATACAAATTAGGACTGATTTCCTTCAAGCTTCGGTTGTTCGGCAACGGTGTTTCTGGTTTCCCTCTCTTTGTTCCTGTTCGGCTGTTTACCACTGGTCTACAACAGTCTGCAGCTTCATCTTCATCATCCAAATTAGGGCTTGCTTGTGACGATACAAATTTCTGAATTTCTGATTTTTTTTTATTAAATCTTTGAATCTGATATTGTTAGATTTCTGACATTTCTGAATTTATGAATTTTTTACATTAAATCTCTTATTAGGGCTCATCCTGAAACGAATATGATATTATTGAATCTGATATGATATTGTTGAATCTATTTACGAGATTTTTTTTTTTTGATTTTGGTAAAATAAGGTAAAAATTAGAGTTTGTGTGTCTCTTCCTCATTTT
>JAOTRH010000016.1:10790254-10802819 GCA_034768845.1 Heliamphora exappendiculata | reverse complement strand
TTTATTTTTAATTTTTAATCTAAATTAATAGGCATAAATTTTAATATTTAAAGTTATAAATTTATAATTTTAAACGGGACACAGTATATTACCGTCAACGATACGTATTGTACAAATAAAAAAATTAATATACTATTCGGTACGATATTAGATGTGCTGTGTAATAAAAAATATCTTAATTTTTAAAAAACCGAGATAAAAAAATACAGATCATCTTATATGGATAATAAATTGATATTAAAAGTTTTATTTATATTTTTTAATCACGTTTTAATAAAAACTGATATATTCTCAATTGGTAACTAACTTAAAAGTTAGTTTTTTTTTTCCTTTTTAACTAATAAATTGACATTAAAAGTTTTATTTATATTTATATTTGTTGCATTTTTTTAATCACATTTTTAAGTTGGTTGCTTGGATAAAAAGTTAATTTTTTTATTTTTTTTGTTCAAAGTTGATATTTTTATCCTTTTATATATTTAATATTAATAATTATAGTAGTTAATAGAGATAGAGATATTTCTATTGTTTTATAATACTTATAGTATTTTATTTTGATAATTTAAATAATTAATCTTATAAAATTTGTTGGAAAATTTATTTATTTAAAAAATATCAAATTAAAATATGTATACTTTTATTTATTAAAAAAATAAATAAAAGATGTATACTTTTATTTATTAAAAAAATATCAAATTAATTAGGCGTTGTGAGTATGTTTGTGTGTGTGTGTGTGTGTTTTTTTTTTGAAAGTTTAATTTTTGGGGGTGTTTTGAGCTTAATTGCTTGGTATTTTTACCATTAGAGAATTGTTTGGTTAATTGTAAATTATTTTGTGAATTAAAGTATAAAATATGCTCTTTTATGAAAAATATAATTATAAAAAGTGATTAATAGAATTTTATGAAAAAAATACATTTTTAACAAAATCTCAAGATTTTTATAAAAATTAGAATATTTAAAATGTTATTTGAATACAAGATTTTTATTCACATTTTTATGGTTTTTAGTTAAATTAAACCAAAATTTTAACTAAAATAAGTATTTAAGAAATAAATTCTTAGAGTTAATATTTTTAGAATTATGTTTTAAGTGTTTTAATGTAGAAAAGATTAAAATAAAAATGAGAGTTAATATGATAATAAAAATTACTTTTCAATTTTATTTTTAACTTGTTAAGAACACGATCCGATCAGTTGAATGTGTAACCCTAATTAAATCAACCTATATTTTTTTTATTTTGATCAATTTTAAAGGTAAGTTATTCGATTACTAGAGAGAAGTAATGAAAAAAAAAACAAAAAAAAAACAAAAACAAAACGTTCTCCAGGTTGAAGATGAACACTGTTGAGGGGATTTGTTTGTTTAGTTTAATTATTTTAGTTAACTTATTGTCTAATTATTCATTTTATTTTATGATTTTTTTTAAATTTCAAAAGTAACGAAAAATATAAGAAAAATATAATTTTAAAGTATTTTCATATTCTGGGAGCCAATTTTAAAAGGTCAATGAGTTAATTTTTGAACTTTTAAGTTTTTGAATTTTTTTAATCTTTTGATTAAAATATTTTACTTCAAATATTTTAAAGTTCACTAAAGAATAGTCTAAGTAAATAACTTTATTTTAAAGTTCTGAATATCGTACCGAATAGTATAATAATTTTTTCATTGGTACAGTATGTATCGTTGTCGATAATATACTGCGTCCCATTTAAAATTATAAATTTATAACTTCAAATATTAAAATTTATGTCTATTAATTTAGATTAAAAAATAAAAATAAAAATTGTACATTAGAACAAACAAATCCAAGCAAAATCATCCCAGCTCTAGAAGTAAATCATATATTAGAACACAAGCCAACCAAATTTTTAATACATTTTTTAGTATTTAAGAAATTCTAATTTAAAAAAAACAGTTAACAAATATTTTTTTGAATGTTCTTCTACAAAATAAGTATAAAAAATAAAAAAAGTAAAACAAGGCAAATGAAATAAAAAAAAGTTAATTTCGAATGAGAAACAGTGAAAATAAGACAGAGAGAAAAAGAAAGAGAGGTGGGGAGCGAGTTTAAGGGCAAAATTAAAAAATAATTTTCGTTTAACATAATTAAATTTTTTCCGTTAACTCATTAACAGAATCTTAACAGTTGAGTTAAAGTAAAATGGACAACTAAATCAGAGAAGAGGTCAGTAAAATTTTAAAAATCACATGAAGTGTATATATTTTTGTTAGAAACCAGAAGAGTGGTAAGTATAATTTACTCAAAATTTAATAATAATATTTATAAAAAATATTAAAAATATATAAAACTAATAATAAAAATTACAAATACTCTAATTTGTTCCCTTTTCAAGTATAAGAAATTCATATATCTATTTTGGTAGTAATAAAAACACATATACAAGGTTAAAATTTACCGTAAATAGAATATAATAACAAGTATATGTTATAAGAGTTAAGAAAAAATATAACAAGAAACCAACTAATTCACCACATTGTTTTTATTCATTCTACTGATTCTAACTCATCCACCACAATTTGCTCATTCATATCATTTTTTGGAATTTTTACACCCTTGAATTTATTTATTTGTTTGTCAACTGCATATTCAGATCGGAGTAAAATAATAAATTTTTTTTGGAAAAATAAAATAAAATACAAATTTATTGAGATCTTCAACTCGAGAGCATTTGGAAAAACTATTAAATTATAATTTTTATAATAAATTATAATTGAAAAATTATTAATTTTAATAATGACAAATATTGTAGAATTATTTGCGCGCCCATACTTTTAACCGTCAAGGGTCCGTCCCACTTACTGAATCGGGTAATCCAAGGTCCGAATTGGCCCACAAGGAAAAATAGCCGTTTCCCTTTATCCTCGGTCCAGACCCAAACACACTCTCTCTCTCTCTCTCTCTCTCTCCATTAATGGAGAAATCCTGACATTCTACGAGTTTTTCTCGGTCCTCGACGAGTCTTCCACTAATTCTTCACATCTAAAACCCTTTACATCACCCACAAACCAAACAAAACAAACACTCCACCATCAATTACAATAGCGACAGCGAAAAATGTCTGAAGTAGATCACTTACTGTCCAAGAAAGTCGCCGATCGGTACCTGAAGCGGGAAGTCCTCGGCGAAGGAACCTATGGAGTCGTTTATAAGGCCATCGACACCAAGGTACACCTAGGGTTTCGTTGAATTTATAGGAGATTCTTTGCTCTTGATGAATTTTCTTTGGTCGGGGGGTGTTTGGTTTATCGGAAAACACACGGGAATAAAGAGAGAAAAAAAATAGAAATTGGGTCTTCTGTCTCTTTTCTTTTTCCTCTATTTACATACTTTTTATAACTATATATATATATATGTATGCATGTATATTAAATTACTAAATTGATATTGAGCTGCACTAATTAAGCCATTTTTTTTCCTTGTGTTCTGTACTGATTGGTTGGTGAGAAATTCGAGGAAAGGATGTTATTACAACGATGATTCTTGTTCTCATGTTTTTCTCCTTTTTGTTTATTCCGAGAAAGATGACTCAACCAAGCCATATGGTATTAGGTTCAGTTGATGGAGCTGGTTTTCTTTTCTTTTTCTTTCAATCTTGGACTATGAGTTTAATTTCCCAGTTTAGCTTCTGTTTTCTGCTCATAGTGGAAATTCTGTCAGGAGCTACACTGATTGAATTTTATCAGTACTTGTTTTAGTGGACAATTGTCATTCACAGTTTTAGGGTTTCAATTGTCTAAACGATTTTATATTCGGTTTCGAGGTTCAATTTTAGGTTTAGAATGCACTGATTCAATTTAAGAATGTTTGTTGTTGGTTGTGATATTCTAATTTATAGATTGAATATCAAGGTTCTCCAAATGGGTAGGTTTCTTTCTACTAGCATTTTGGTATCATTTACATTAACCGCATTGGTGTTTTTAATCTCGTTTGGGGAAAAATGAAATTTATTGAAAAAAATCTGGCTTTGAGGATCTAGTTTTTGGTTTGCACAGACAGGACAGACAGTTGCAATTAAGAAAATCCGGCTTGGGAAGCAGAAGGAAGGGGTGAATTTCACAGCTCTAAGAGAAATTAAATTGCTGAAGGAGCTAAAGGATCCAAATATAATCGAGTTGATCGACGCTTTTCCTCATAAAGGGAATTTGCATCTCGTGTTTGAGTTCATGGAGACAGATCTGGAGGCCGTCATTCGTGATAGAAATATTGTTCTTTCGCCTTCTGATATAAAATCATATCTTCAAATGACCTTGAAGGGACTCGCTTACTGTCACAAGAAATGGGTCTTGCATAGGTAACTTTTTTTTCCCTTCCCAACAAAACCTCTTTGAAATCATTGCTTGCTGTTAGGCTGTCTTGAATATTTGTTGCTTGTCCTTTTCAGGGATATGAAACCAAACAACTTGTTGATAGGATCCCGTGGACAGCTCAAACTTGCGGATTTTGGTTTAGCTCGTATATTTGGGAGCCCAGACCGTAGGTTCACTCACCAGGTATGCTTCTCCTTCTGTATTGGTTCTATTAAACAGTGATCGTTGTCTAAGTATGCAAGTCGAGTGTCAATGTACAGATTTTTGAAATACAACATCCTAAATCACTCTGTCACTCTATCTGAATATGTTTTTCTTGTTGTGGACTATAACTTGATCTTTATATTGCTACTTAAGCAATATTCTTTAAGCAATATTCTTAAGATTCGTCTCATTCTGAACATTACTATCTATCGGCTATGTGTCTTTGCATGACATGGAAAATACATCTTATTTTTGTGCTCCAATTACTCTTCAATAGGTCTTTGCTCGATGGTATAGGGCGCCTGAGCTGCTGTTTGGTGCCAAGGCATACGGTCCTGCTGTGGATGTTTGGGCTGCAGCTTGTATATTTGCTGAACTCCTTTTGCGACGACCGTTTTTGCAGGTAAATCTAGATTATCATGGTTATTACATCTTGGTTGACTGTTTGTCTTCTGATAAGCTTTTGAAAAATTGCTTTCTTTCTTTTGGGTTCTGTTTGACTTCATAATTATGCTTGTTACAATAATTATTTTGCACCAATTCCTATCTATTACTGTTAGATAATTGGTTCTCATTCTAGTTTTTTCCTTCTTTTGATGCAATATTCTCTCCTTGAGTACTTTTCTTGGCATCTGTTGAGAACCTGAGCATTGAGAAATCTTTTAAAAATTGAAGCATGGCATTATTAACGCCATTCTGGAATTATTTGCTTCCAGCTATGACTTCAATTTTGTATCAGTCACCACTGTTTTAAATGGGGAAGAAAATAGGATCCTTTGGCCCTGGTTCTGATGAACTTGCTGTGTTGGACTTGTAGTTGTGTTTTAACAAGATGTGGATCACATACCTAAGCGTGTGATCCCCACCTATGTTGCTGCTACCATATGAAAGAGTGGGGTTCGGCAGTCTTTTACATAATGAGGTTTGTGCAAATGGTGGCTTCTTGAAGGATTTTAGAATTTACTGTTTTACCCTTAATACAACTCTTGAATTAATGTGGTTGAGCGCAATGTGGGAATAGAAAATGTGGCTGAGCTTCAGCGCACCAATTGTAAGTGTTGGCTTTATAATACCCACTAGATGTTTCTTTGAGTCATCCATCAATTAGAATCAATACACGTTGGGCTCCTACTTTTTATTTTTACCAACTCAATTCGCTGTTCTGAACCAGAAGTTTTCTTGCATTAGTTTTTGGTATGTGTGTCTTCTTTGTATAATTCCTTGGCATAGGATTGATTACTACGTATTCTATGTTAAATGAGTGGGCAAATTCTGCTTTTAGGCTACTTGCATTATTTGCACAACCTGTTGCTGACCAACATCTAACTTCAGTGATATCACGAGGTCAGATTGTGTTGGTTTGATCTCTTATTTATTTACTTTGTTTATTGATTGAACCATTTGTTTATTTTTTGTGTTTGTTTCTTTTTTTTTTGTGAGTTTTCTTGTTTTTGTTTAATGGAATTCTTTGTAGTTAATTGACTTGATCTTCTCCTATAATGTTTCTCTATAGAGGTGTATATTTGTATTGCGTATGGTATATATGTTTTTCTTGAATAATTCATTGGTTTGATTTTAAATGGTTTTTAGGGTAATAGTGATATTGATCAACTGGGAAAAATCTTTGCTGCTTTTGGGACTCCAAAACCATCTCAGTGGCCTGATATGCAATACCTCCCTGACTACGTGGAATACCAATATGTTCCCGGACAGCCTCTTCGTCAATTATTTCCTCTGACTAGTGATGATGCTTCGGATCTCTTGTCGAAGATGTTCATGTATGACCCAAAAGCTAGAATTTCTGCACAGCAGGCATTAGAGCATAGGTATGCAAATTGATCATTTAAACTCCAAAATCTCAGATTTCTGGCTCTCAACTTTGTTTTGTCCCCAGGTACTTCTCATCTGGACCACCTCCTACAGAACCAGCTTTGCTCCCAAGACCTCCCCCGAAGAGGGAATCCATGAATACGAAGGCTTCAGATTTCAATCCACGGGAGGGTCCTACTGTGTTGTCCCCTCCAAGAAAATCAAGAAGAGTGATGCCACATCGTGAGGGTTTTGAAGGAAATGCATACCAAGTTGATAAGGTCGACGATCATGCAGATGAAATCAGACCAGGAGCCAGTGAAAGGAGTGAACATTTACCAATGTCAATAGATTTTTCCATCTTTGGATCAAGACCTCCTCCTAGACCTACGATTAACAGGTAAAAGAAAACTGTCTATTTGATGCTTACCTATGAACCATGTGAGTATTGCGTAGGTCTTTACCCTCTGAACTTTGACCTAGATAAATGCGTTAATTAAATTTAGTAAAAACCAAATTGTGGTTTGAGATGGAGTTATAATCTTGCGTATTATTATCCTAATATTAATTTGGCCAAATGAAAACGAATTGTTCTGGTGAGGCCTTTGGAAGTTTACTTTCAGTTAGGCACACTGGTCTGAAGCATTTTGGATAATGAAAATGGAAAGAACAGCTTAAGTCTTTCTTAATCTTGAACACATTCAGTAGATACAATGATCTTAAGAAGTATGGACGTGTGAAGGTCTTTAACCTTTGGACTCTTACCTAAATAAATACCTTAATTAAATTTAGTAGAAACCAAATTATGGTTTGAGATGGAGTTATAATCTTGCGTCCATCCTGCTATCTTAATATTAATTTGGCCAAATGAAAAGGAATTATTCTGGTGAGGCCCATGGAAGTTTACTTTTCAATTAGGCGCACTGGTCTGAAGCATTTTGGAAAATAAAAATGGAAAGAATACCTCAAGTCTTAATCAGCAACATCTTCACAAGACACGGCGATGGACTAAGAAGTATGGATTCGTGAAGGTGGGTGTTATATTTCAGACATAAATTTGACACTTCATAGATATACATGCTTGATACCTAGGGGTATGTCCATGATTTGGAAATAAGTTATATTGTTTTGGACACTTTGTTGACACATCTCAAACTTCTCTCGACAGAGCCCAAAGTGTCAAAACAGTTTTTTCTTATCATTATTGTAAGTGACAATATCCTATTTGTATATGTATTTCAGTTTTCAGTAAATGGATTGGGTAGGTGTATCGAAATGACTTGTTTCTTTATGGTCAAGAGCCACCAAGAGGCAGAGGATTTGGGTCTTCATTCTGTCTCGCTTTTGGATCTGGTTGTGGGGCTCGGTTTCACTTTTAGTTCTCATGTTGGCAGATTGTGCCAATGATTGGGGTTATAGAAATAAAAGTAGAGGACTGCTGCTCTCTTTTTTTGTATCTTTTGTGAGAGCATAGTTGCCAATATGGTGAAATGGTGATGGGAAACGATAGAAAAACGAAAACGTGAAACATGGTCCAAACATATTATGCAAAATGGGGAAACACTAGGTGAAATATGATTGAATTGGATGGATTGGATACAAGACTTCACAAAAAAAGGAAGAAAAGAATAGGATATTTATCATAAAATTTATTAAGATGTTTGAAATAGCAATATAAATTACTAGAATAATTTCATGATCAATTAAAATACTAATCTTGCACAATATGAGAACGTATTAGAACCAATGTATAGTAAGGGAAGACCAATGCACAATTATGGTAAGGTTAGAAGGTACGTAGTCTTACCTCCGCATGTAGAGTTGTTGTTTCCGTGATTCAAACTCTTAACCAATGTATAGTATGGTTGAAAAATGAAATTTGAGAGCATGAAAAAATGGATGAAACTATGAGAAGCCCTTTTTCTAGGGTGCTTTAACAATAAATTTCAAGAGTTTATAACAAGTTTCTTCAAATTTTGCCGCAGTTTTGAAATGTGTCGGATATGTTTCCTACACATTTTCATTAAATTGTTGTGGGAACGAGTTTTTGGGAAATGGAGATTCTCCTATTGAAGAGTTCAAAGGTGACCATGGGTGAGACTCTGACAGACCAGAACTTCTGCAGGTTAAGATTGCAACTTGAGTTTATAGATCCTATTGGACAGTGACAAGACACGTTCTTAGAAGTGTCCTTGCTTCTTAGTGTGAGAGTTAAGAGAACTTGTTATAATTAGGATTGTAACTTGAGTGTATAAGTTTAGGAATCAACCCTGGCTCAACTGCACCTCAGTGTTGTCTTAAGTGCAGTCCAAACAGATCATTTAGTCAAGTTTATGTGGCCTTACCCCAGCCTGAACTCAAAATCTAGGAGGTTGGGGTGTCCGAATAAAATTGGGTCGGGTATATAATGCTTGTGGAAAGTTGTCGTCTACCATCTGTGTTGTCAGTTGAAGAAACAATAGACGCGCTTTGTTGGCAGGTATTTGAATAGCTGATTAATTTATAAAAGCTGGTTACTCCTTTGGGATTCCATCTCAAAATGGATGATATTTTTATGCCCTACATTTGTTATTCAATTTATAAAGAGTTGACTGGACTGATTAAACATGCTTTTTACCTTCGTAGAAAGGGCGGAAGAATAAAGAAAAAAAATGTCCTTTTGTGATTCTGGCTGGAAAGAATAGGTATTCTAAATATATTTTGGCAGGTATTCTAATATCCCTTGAAGGAAAGATCTTATGATTTTTTTGTCCTTAAATCTTATTGGGTCACAGAATGTGATATCCTGGTATTCCACGTCGGAAAAAGAGAGGGAGTTTTTGGGTTATAAAAGAAAAATCTTAGATCTTTACATTCAACGAGACCTTTTCCCAGGTAGTAGAGACTCTAGTAAAACTTCGCAATTAAGCGTGCTTGGGCGGGAACAATGCAATGATGGGTGAACCCCTGGAAAGAAAAAAATTGTGAGGATTTTTGCTTAAAGCGGACAATGTCGTTGCTATGAGAAGGGTCGGAGTGTTACAGATGGTATTAGAGATGACTCTCCTCACCTCCGAGCGTGGGCCCTTACCGTCTAGCGTGACATGTGTGCGGGCAACTGAGTGGGTGAGTCGATAAGGATTGGCAGGCTACTGCACGGGAACGTGCACCCCTAAGGGAGGTGGATTGTGATATCCTGGTATTCCACATCGAAAAGAGAGAGAGAGTTCCTGGAGTATAAAAGAAAAATCTTAGACCTTTACATTCAACGAAGCCTTTTTTCAAGTGGTAGAGATCTTAGCAAAACTCCGCAGTTAAGTGTGCTTGGGCGGGAATAATGCAAGGATGGGTGACCTCCTGAAAAAAACAAAACCGTGAGGGATTTTGCCCAAAACGGACAATATCGTTGCCACGAGAAAGGTCGAGGTGTTACAGAGAATCCTGATCCTACATATCGAATTTATAAACATAGCCTTGCTTAATATGTCAGGTTTTTGTTGTTATTTTTATGTTTGTGGCCTATATAACTGCCGTTACAGTAGGTCTACACCGAATAAAAATTATTGTTATTGATGAAAAACAACTTAGGTGCCACATTCATACATTGCTGCAATTTGGAAAAATTTGGTGGCTGACAAATATCTCCATCTCCTTCTCTAATCCACCTCCACTCTCCAACAATGTTTTGTCAACTCTCTCTCTCTCTCTCTCTCTCTCTCTCTCTCATGGAATACTAGATCATTCAACTGCATTTTTCTCCTATTTTTTCTCCATTAATCAAATAGCCGAAGGTCTAGTTATTCTTCTATTTTCTTCCTTTTGTTTCGTAAAGTTTACTTTTCTCTATTCTATTCAAGTTATTTTTTCTCTTTATTCTTCTCATTGTTTTAATTACACCATCCATTAATCTATAAAGCTCTCGTTCAATCCATTTTCCTTTTCCTTTTCATTTTTCTTTTTTCATGTATCCTTTTTGCAATGTATAGCTCTTCTTTTTCTTTTAAGGTATTCCATTATATATATATATATATTTATATTTTACTGCTACTATAGAATGCAGCTACTTCGTCATTGTATGACATACTAAAACCCTCTCCTCTTTTTATTTTATTTCTCTATATCTGTTGTCAATCTTTTTTAAATTCAACCATAGTCACTTTTTGTGTTTGCCTGTTTTTTTTTTTTTTCTGTACTGCTGCTACAGATTGCAAAATGCTCAATTACAGAATACAGAATGCAAAATGCTCTTCTTCTTCGTCTATTTTTCTGCCATCTTTTTGCAAAATGCAGAACTTTTAATTCTAAGCTATCTGTTATCTAATGTTTATAGTACATGGGTTATAATTTGACAATTGTTTTAGTTCTTTGTGTAATTTAGGTTCATTTAATTCATTAGAAATTATTATGCTATTTTTCTTTTTTTAATATAATCTTAAGATCCTCGATCCGAGCTACAATCCTATAAATCTGTCCACTGTTCCAGAGGAGATTCCCGATTTTGACTCTCTAATGGAATGAAGCTGGGAATTAGTGATCTATAAGATTTGGTATATCGTTCACTTTTGAGTTTTGACAGCTTAGGTGGTTCCATGGTTTTGTTCATATGGATCCAATGGAAAATTGGGGTAATTGAATATGGAGTCATGGACTGTCATTTTTATCATGAAGTTCACAAGAATACATCGATGCTGCTTGTATTATTGCAATTCCTTGACACAGCCATTTGATTTTTACTTTTGCTCATGCTTTGCAGTGTTGACAGATCACGCCTAAAGAGGAAATTGGATCTTGAGTTCCAACTTCCCGAAGAATAATAATCTAAAATGTACACCTATTCACAGATTTGGTTTTTCTTCTGAGGAATCAATCATTATTTCCCGAGGTATGCAATGGAGCTCTATGAAGGATAACATAACTGCCTGGTTGTTATTATGTCCTGTAAATTTCTGTGAATTCTGTAACATTTACTTTTCTTCTTTGAAATTATTAGGGGAATACAGACACTGGCACAAGAATTTTGTAAACAAAGTGAAAGTAATCCCTTTTTATGATCCTGAGGAAAAGTGTACACCAGCGCTACCAAGGACAATTTCAAAAAAGTTGCTTATTATAGTTAATGAAGTTTGAGAATAGTTGATCTAACAATCGGTTTAATAACAGTCCAACATTTGATTATGCATGTAGTGTGAGTTGAGAAAGCAAGACGATTATCGAGGCGAAGCTGCTATTGTATTTTAAAATTATTTCTATTGCAATGTTACAGATTATTTCGATGAAATGTTGTCTGTTTTTCATTATTTGGTTGGTTTTCTTGGTCAATTTTTTTTTCTGTTCATACATTATTTGGTTGATGACATTGTATGACCTATGTCTAATGATTCTTTCTTCACTGATGCTTTTGTTTTGTTTTGAGATTCTCTTCGGATCTTGCATGATCTCTTTTTATTATTTTTATTTTATTTTTCGTTAAAAGCATTCAATGGTTGTTGGGTTAGTTGTTAGATTACTACAAACGGTATTAATTTTCTGTTCATAAGAGTTAAATCCAAAACTTGGCTGGCTGCACTTTGGCTGCACAAAGTGCATGAACTCTTTAGCAGGTAATTATTATTCTCTCTATTTTTCAAAGTCCAAAAGAGGGAATGTTATGGACATGAGTTAATTTCTTAGATATGGATGGTAGGATTTGGTGTTCCTCTGATCTTTTTTGGGATCAAGCTGACTTCAATCCATTGATGTGAACCCTTGATCTTTCTTCTTTCTCTGATCTTTACTTCTAGTTACACATCCAACTTATTTTTGCGGCCTTCTTGCATGTCAGTCACCTTTTTTTTTTTAATCCTTGTTGCTTCGAACATGTACCATCTGTGTCCAGTGAAGATAATCGAGTTCTCTGATTGATTGACAAGTCTAAACTTTCCACCTTCATCAGATCCTAATCTATTTGTTGTTATCCTCATCTATTTGTTGTTAATATGCGCTAAATGTCTAGTTTTGTGACACTATTAATGATTACTTGCACTCAAAACACTTTAAACATAATTTAATTATAAAATTAATTTTATAATAACGAACAATCTCTTCAATTATTAGTGGTAACAAATACAATTGGATGTCAGTACGTAACCACACAAACCGATTGCATTTATCCAAAAAGAATCGATGATGAACAATTTGGAAAATAAACAATCCCTTTTCTGAAGATGAATGTGATAACATGATGTGATTGAATCACATCATG
>JAOTRH010000016.1:10743368-10790154 GCA_034768845.1 Heliamphora exappendiculata | reverse complement strand
AACTCATGTGATGTGATGATGGGGGTACATGGAGCTGGCCTAACCAACATTGTTTTTCTCCCTGAAAATGCCATTTTAATACAGATAGTTCCATTGGGAGGCATGGAATGGCTGGCCAGGACTGCCTTTGGAGAGCCTGCACTGGAGATGAATCTAAAGTACTTGGAGTACAAGATTGGTGAAGAAGAAAGCTCTTTGAGACAAGAATACCCTCCTGATCATCAAGTTTTTAGAAACCCTAATTCTATAAGCAAGCAGGGATGGATTGCTTTTAGGTCAGTGTATTTGGATAAGCAGAATGTAAAGCTTGATGTGGATAGGTTTAGGGCTTCTTTGTTAGAAGCTCTAAAGCTTCTGCATCAGTAGATGTGGGTTTATATGGAACAGAAAGTTCAAATTGTATATGCATTCCTCATCCCTAATAATTTCTTGTATTTCACATTTCCTAAGACAAACAGTCCTTGCAATGGAGCAAAAAGATTTTTTTCCCAGTTAACATTCTCATCCTCGATCCTTATTTCACTGCTTTTTTCCTCTCAATTGTCAAAATTTCTATTTTAAGTACTTCTAAATGCCCATAAATTGGAAAAAAAAATTTAAAAAAATCTACTCGGCCCATGAATGAACAAAGCACGTGCTTTGGACCCCCCATTTTTTACAAAATTTTAGGGCTCTAAATTTTTGTGGCGCTATATTTGATCACTATAGTTGACCTTATTAGAAGAATTATAATTGAATATTTTAACATAGATGGACCCAATCCAATTGTATGTACAAACCAAAAAGTTCAACAAAATGAGATTCTGTGGTCCAATTTGATATTCTAAAAGCTATTGAATTTAATTGAAATAAAAGAAATAAAATGCTCTGAATATTAATATTATTTCATGCTTCATAGAAAGTGAAGGGGATTAAGTTCCGATCAGAGTTACGTGGAGCACGTGAAAGGCCATACAGGGCGACATTCCTGTTCACCACGGCACGTACCCGACGTACACATTAGCTCGGTCAATAAGCCGAGCTATACGGACAGTATGCTCGGGATTTGGAGACCTCAGGACATAATGCCCGTGCTTGGATCCTATTGAGGAAGAGCACTAGCCGACCTTGAAGACGGTGTGCTCGGCATTGTGAGGAGAAATTCTCGGCACTCATAGCCGAGCAAGACAAGTTGCCTGATCCCTGAAGCCAAGCTCGAGGGTTGATACTTGGGATTAATGATTCGTGATACGCGTATCAGAAGAGTGAGACTATGATAAGAGATCAGTGGTAGTTGGACCAGTTCTATGAACAATTTCAACGAAGATGTCAGAAAGAGTTAACTTAACTACGGCTAGATTAGGCCTGAGTACTGATAGACAGCTTGACATGATAAAAGGAACTTGCAGAAAGATCTTGCAGAGAGAACTAATGATAGCATTGGTAAGTCGCCATCAGATCATTAATTGTTATACTTTGATCAAAGAGAAGGAGTACAACCCGACCTTCTTGGGACGGGTCGGACTCCATAAATGGGCCAAGTATATTTCTTCCTATAAATAGTCAGCAAACTTGAAGACAAAGGTATGCACAATCTTTACTAGCCAAAACTCTATGAAAATACTCTCTCCAGTTCTTCTTTATTGAACCCTTGCCTGACTTGATCGTCAGAGGGTCCACCAGTATAAAGCCACCAGCGGACATCTAACCCCTTTCTTATGAAGGCGTACACGTAGCATTCATCCCTGACATCTCAGGCAGCTTGGACGGGACCAGTAGATCCCAATCCTTAGTCTCTACAATTTGGCGGCGTTTGTGGGAATCACTAGAACGCCTCCATGGCTAGTCGGGAAAACCACATACACGAAGAGCTGAGAAAGCACCGCGAACCACGCGTAGAAGCATCACATGCCTTCTGAGGTTCATGTTGGTGGAGCCAGAGTCAACCAAATTAGAGAACGGACCCACGCTGGGAGTTCTCATGAAACAACACCTTCTGAGGGGGACTATCCCCCACATTATACCATGCAGCAAGTACTCGATGGGTACCAAGACAAGCTAAACAAAAGAGACCAGTAGTTGGTCAGGCTCCAGCAAGAGCTCCACGAAATGAGGGCTCAAGTGAACCGGCGTTCGCAAGGAGTCCGATCCAAACACGAGCAGTCCAACCATGAGAGGTCCAATAGGGATCAAATGAGAGGCTTTGCTCTCCCTCAGGCAAGCCGTAGCTCGAGGAGGGATCCTCAACTTGATCGACGTGAAGAGGACCCTAAGAGGAGTTGCGTCTCGGGCTCTAAAAGGAGGCGACATGGGCAGACACAAACCTCCAGCAACACTCATGCACCAGCCGTGCGCCGTTAGGAGAAGTAACAGCAGGTTGGCCAGGAGATCGGGCGTACGAAGGAAAAGAAAGAACTCAATAAGTGGCTGAACCTCCAGCTCGAGGGAAGATTACAGCCGGGCACGGAGAGGTTGGCTTAGGACGTGGCTCGGAGAGCGCTGGAGCAGATATCTGCCTCCCCATTTACAAGGGAGGCGGATGGAGCAGATCTGCCAAGGAAATTTTAGACCCCTAAGTTCAATCTCTATGATGGAAAAACTGACCCTATGGGTCATATTCGATATTTCAGACAGATGATGGCGCTATGGAGCGAAAATGATGCGCTGATGTGTAGGATATTTCCGTCCAGCTTAGGCGAGGTAACACTGCATTGGTTCGACAAACTCCTAATTGGTTCAGTTGGAAGTTGGAGGTAACTCACCAAGCTGTTCGCAGCAAGGCTCATTACTAACAATCGTCAGCCTAGGGAGATTGACTCTCTGCTCGGCTTGCAGAAAGCTGAGAATGAAAGCTTGAGGTCCTATACTCAACGTTACTGGGAGACCTTTAACGATATTGATGATTGCAATGAGCAGCTTGTCGTGGCCTCTTTCAAGTTGAGGTTGGATAAAACCCACAAATTGAGGCATTCATTAACCAAGAGGCCTACTCAGGGCATGGTCGAGTTGATGTTGAGAATCGAGCAATACTCTAAAGTCAATGAGGATATGGGAGGCGTAAGTAATGAAATACCCACCTAAGAAATGCAGAAAGGAGCCCGAATAGAAAAGAAGGAGAACAAGAAGGCCAAGAAGAAGCCTAATCGAAAAAAGGAGTGCGAGAGGCCAAACAGAGTGTATGAAGTGGCCAACACCGTGTTCAAGGACCCCATTTACAAGCTTCTCAACCAGATTAAAGATAAATCGTGGTTTGTTTGGCAACCAAAGATGTTCACTAATCCAAGCAAATGGGATGAGAAGAAACACTATGCTTACCATAGAGAGCATGGGCATTTCACAGACCGTTCTCGGACCTTCAAGCGGTTCCTAGAGGAGCAGGTGAAGGCAGAGAACCTCGGATAATACATTGTCAAAGAGAAGACCCGGGTTGAGCAGCATGCTAAAGTCGAGCAAGATAGAGGAGCCGATGAACCAGTGGGAGTTATTAATGTCATACACGCAGCCCCAGGACGGAGACATCAAATGAGACGAGAAGTGGAAGTAGGGAGCTAGCACATCGTCAAAAAGTCATGCAAGCCCAACTTGGTCGAAGTGGCTCAGGCAAAAGAAAGTTCCCGAGCAGCGAATTTTTGGTGGGGGATGTGACTTTTACTGATGCCGACCTAGAAGGGGTTGAACACCCACACAATGACGCACTCGTTATAACCCTCCGGATTGGGAGGCACAACGTGAAGCGTATCTTGGTCGACCAAGAAAGCTCGACGGAGGTGATGTATACCGATCTTTTTCACAAGTTAGGACTCAAGAAAGAGGATTTGTTGAAATGTCACACCCCATTGGTCGGGTTCAACGGTCAGCCCACCTGTTAATTGAGAGAATCACACTGCCGATCAGGGCAGGCTCCAAGCTCAAGAACATTGAATTTTTTGTGGTAGATGTGACGTCCCCCTACAATGCTATTATGGGGAGGATATGGCTTAATCAGATTAAGGTCATCCCCTCAGCATACCATCAGGTCCTGAAGTTCCCAACCATTAGGGGTGTGGAAACAATCCGGGGAGATCAAACGACAGCCAAGCAATGCTTTATGGCTACCATCCGAGGAAAAGCAGGCTCGTCCAGCGATGAGCAGATGTGTGTGGTCGAAGTTCAAGACAGGCCACTCCTTGATGATGTTGGGAGAGCACCAACAGAAAAGGTTGTTGAGCTACTGAAGAAGATTATGTTGAATGAGGATGACCTTGATCGTTTCTTCCTGCTCGGATCTCATATGGCCGAGCAAGATGAAACCGATCTGGTGAGCTTCCTCAAGTCAAATGTGGAGGTATTTGCTTGAACTCCCTATGAAATGCCAGGTTTCAACCCAAAAGTAATCCAACACAAATTAAATGTGGATCCCACGCACAAGCCGATAGTCCAACCCGGGAGGTGGTCTTCGGCTCAACACACGGAGGCCGTAGCAAAGGAGGTTAAAAATTTGCTCGAGGCAGGAGCAATAAGGGAGGTGCAGTACCCCCAATGGCTGTCCAACACGGTGGTTGTTAAGAAGAAAAATGGGAAGTGGACAATTTGCATGGATTTCACAAACCTGAACAAAGCTTGTCCTAAAGACTCTTTTCCACTTGCCAAGATTGATCAGTTGGTGGATTCAGCAGCAGGGCATGGAATGATGAGTTTTCTAGATGCTTATAGGGGGTACCATCAGATAGCTTTGAGCCCAAACGATCAAGAGAAGACCAATTTTATCACTCCCAGAGGATTATACTACTGCAAGGTCATGCCCTTTGGTTTGAAGAATGCTGGGGTAACCTACCAAAGGCTCGTAACTAAGATATTCCAACCTATGCTAGGTCGAAGTATCGAAGTTTACATAGACGATATGGTAGTGAAGACCGAGCAAGAGCACGATCATTTGGTCGACCTGAGCAGCGTCTTCGAGGTGCTGAAAACCTACAAACTAAGGCGCAATGCCTCGAAGTGTGCATTTGGTGTACAGTCGAGCAAGTTTTTGGGGCACTTGATCAGTAGGAGAGGGATCGAGGTAGATCCCGACCAGATCGTAGCAATTCAGAACATACAACCCCCAACGACAGTAAGAGAGATACAGCGACTAACAGAGATGGCAGCAGCTCTGAACAGATTCATCAACAGATCATTAGATAAGTGCCATATTTTCTTTCAGTTTTTAAAAAAGGGTAAACATTTTGTCTGGGGGTAGGAGTGTGCTCAGGCGCTCCAACAATTGAAGGAGTACCTGAGCTCGGCTCCTCTTCTATCTAAGCCCTTATTCGAGGAGGAGTTATATATGTATCTTGTAGTGTCCGAACATTCTGTTAGTGCCGTTCTGGTCAGGCTAGACGTTACCGAGCAAGTCTCAACTTACTACGTCAGCCATACCTTCCTCAACGCCGAGACCAGATATTTACCCCTAGAAAAGTTTATTCTGGCTCTGGTCATGGCATCTCGAAAGCTGGCCCAGTACTTTCAAGCGTACAAAATCATTGTTTTGACTGCACACCCGTTTAAAACTTTACTACGTCGATCTGACTTTTCTGGAAGAATTTCCAAGTGGGGAGTGGAACTCGGGAAATACGACATCGAGTTCCGACCAAGAACAACGATTAAGGGGCATGTCTTAGCAGACTTTATAGCAGAATTCTCTAGACCGAACTCGCTAGTCAATTCGACCTCAACCATGCTTGAGCCCGAACAGCGGGGGCGGAGGATAACCAAGTAGGAACAAGCGGGTAATCCAAGGCCGCGGTAACAATGCAAAATTGGAGGTTATTCACTGATGGCGCTTCAAATCAAAAAGGCTCCAGAGCAGGGGTGGTCCTCATCTCCCCAGAAGGATCAGTAATAGAGCATTCCATTAGATTGGGATTCCCAGCATCCAATAACGAAGCTAAGTACGAAGTGTTTCTCACAAGGCTCAGGAGTGCCGAGCTCCTGGGCAACAGAAACTTGAAAGTTTTTTGTGATTCCCAACTAGTGGTCAACCAAATGACTGGACAATACAATGCAAGGGATGACAGGATGGCTGCCTACCTATCCATAGCACTCGAGCTTGTCAAAGGCTTTGAAGAGGTACAAATCGAACAGGTTAGCAGGGAAGGGAACTCACACGCCGATGCCCTAGTAGCCCTATCCTCAGCAACCGAACTCGGGCTAAAGAGGATAGTAAAAGTACAAAAGTAAGAGAACTCGAGCATCGAGACGATAGCTCGGCAGGTTTGTGCCATTGAAAATGACTAAGAGCCGAGCTGGATGGATCCCCTTAATAGATTCCTTAATAATGGTCAACTTCCCGAGGACAAGAAGAAGGCTCACAAAATTAGGCACAAAGAAGCACGATTTTGGCTATCCCCCAAGGGTCAGTTATATAAAAAAATCTTTCTTAGGGCCTTATCTATTATGTGTCCATCCGAACAAAGTCCAAGATCTCCTGTTTGAGCTTCACGAAAGAATATGTGGGGGTCATACTGGGGAAAGGTCCATGGCACACCGAGCAATAAGCTAGGGCTATTGGTGGCCCTATATGCAGAAAGATGCCTAGGTATATTCACAGAAGTGTGAGAAGTGTCAGAGATTTGCACCCTTGTACAAGCAACTAGCCGAGGAGCTTAGCCTGATCACCAGTCCATGGCCCTTCGCTCAATGGGGACTGGATATTATAGGGTCACTACCTAAGGCACCTAAGCAATAAAAAGTTCCTAATAGTACCTATAGACTATTTTTCCTAATAGGTGGAGGCTGAGCCATTACCTAACATCAGAGATGTGGACGCAAAGAAGTTTTTATGGAAGAACATTATTACCAGATTTGGTATTCCGCGTGCCATAGTCGCAGACAATGGGAAGCAATTCGACAACAACTTGTTCAAAACATTCTGCTCGGGCCTGGTGATAAAGAATTACTTCTCAATGCCTTCGTTTTTCCAGAGGAATGGCCATGCAGAAATCTTAAACAGGACACTTCTATCTAAGCTGAAGAGAAGGTTGAAAGGCCAAATGAAAATGGGTGGACGAGCTCCCCTCTGTGTTATGGGCCTACCGAACAACTCTAAGAAGTTCTACTGTGGAGACACCATTTCCCATAGCCTATGGCCTGGATGGTGTGATCCCTCTCGAGGTCGGGCTACCCACGATTAGAACTGAAGCCTTCGAGTCTGGGAATAACAGCCTCAACATTACTCGGGACTTAGACCTGATCGAGGAAAGAAGGGAGCGGGCTCTAGTCAAGCTGGCGGCCTACCACCAGCAACTCATGAAATTTTATAACAAACGAGTGAACTAGAAGAGCTTTCAGGTCGGCGAGCTAGTTCTCAGGAAGGCCCTCCTTAATAGAAAGGACCCCATTAATGGCAAGCTAGGCCTGACTTGGGAGGGTTTGTACAAGGTCACGTCAGTTGCAGGTACGGGAGCATATAGACTTGAAGATTTAGAAGGAAAAAAAATCCCGAGACCGTGAAACGCACAGAATTTAAGAAAGTTTTATTATCGAAACTTTAACTGTATATTTGTTCGGGATAATGAAGAGAGTTTTTCCAAAAGTTTGTGCATGATTAAGACATCGCAAGAAAGTCCTAGCCTGACTAGGCAGTAAAAGTCCTAGATGACTTTGAGTCATGCCTAGGCAAGAAAGTCCTATCCTAGCTAGGCAATAAAAGTCCCAGATGACTTCGAGTCATGCCTAGGCAAGAAAAGTTCTATCTTGGCTAGGCAATAAAAGTCCCAGATGACTTCAAGTCATGCCTAGGCAAGAAAGTCCTAGGCAGTAAAAGTCCCATATGACTTCAAGTCATGCTTGGGTAAGAAATTCCTAGTCTGGCTAGGCCGCAATCGGTACAATCTCAATGAGATTGAAGACTGTCCAGCCTCACAAAACGGTGTGAGGCCGAGCTCTGCTAGGCAGCATCAGTCCGTCCGAACAACAAAATAGCTAAAGCCGACCTTAAGCCACTTAGTAATTTTGAGATTTCTACATCAAACATCAAATCAATTCAATTGAGTAGCCTAGCTCGGCTAAGCATGCTGTTCTGTTAGGTCGGCTATGAATGCAGCATAGCTTGGATTTAAACCAAATGTTCAGGTATTAAAGGCTGTCCGGCCTCATAAAGCGGGGTGGAGCCGAGCGTCATACACTTACAAGTTTTTATGATCAAAGAAGAGATAAATGCGAGGTAAAGAGCAGAAGTTGAACAAAGCTACTTCATTAAAAGAATGAACGATACAAAACAAGCGCAAATACATTAATGAAAAGTTTTTGCATTACAACCAGTAAGGGTCGACCTCACACAGGTAACGAGGCCGTGCCCCATAAACTTGGGAAAATGATAAAGGGATAATCAGTAGGATGTGCAACGAAAGCCTGCTCGGGCGATGGAGCCTCCCCGGTGACCAAATCCTCTTGTATACCTTCCTGAGTGGCAATCTCCGCCTGAGCAAATCCCTCGTCCTAAACATTCTCATCATCGTCCGCGGTAAGGTCCACGGTGGCATTCAGGTCAGTGTTTCGGACTTCTGGCCAGAGTGGGTCAAGCTCTTTAAATTCATCTTCGTGTTTGCTCCTTGGGAGATCTTGCTCGGGTGGAAGAGGATCGTTGTCTTGCTCGGAAGGGGAAAGAGGATTATGCTACTAGGGGCCACTATAGCAGCGGCCGCCAGGGGGGACCTCCACGACCGGCCCAGGAGGGATGGCCTGCTTCAGTAAATAGGCTAAATCATTGGGGAATGGCATGATCGGCTGGAGCCAGGGAACAACCCGATGTAGCTCGGAGTCTTCAGGAATAGTAGCAGTGTTGAGTGAGGCGTCCCAACCCATCTTAAAGATTGGGTTCTGCAAAGTGAGGACCTAAGCTTCGTATTCGTCCCCGGCCTTGTTGTACCCGACATTCCACTGTTCTTTCGCTGCGCGGGCGGAAGAGAACTCGAGCTCGGTATAAGCCTTCTGAAGTTCATCTTTGCTCTTCAGCACGGCAGAAAGATTTGCCTCGTGCTCCTTCACAACATCCATCGCCAAAGTGAGACGCAGTTCTATAGCCTCTTTGGCCTTCGCAATCTCGCCGAGCTGGGCACAAAGGACTTGGTTCTTGTCTTTCAGCTTCAGGGTCTCGATATGCATAAGATCATACCTCTTCCATAGCCTATTGCATCGCTCGGCAGCTTCCATCCCCATTTACAAGCCCTGTGAAGTTTGAAAATGCCAGCTCGGCTTATACGAGAAATAAACAAGTTAATGGAGTCTGGGAACTCACCACGACAATGTGTTACGCAGCCTGTTTAGCGATCGAGGCATCCGGGATGGCCTCATACTCCGCCTTGTCCCTCAGCAGGCAGAGGCTCTTGGCCAGTGCCCACGCCGCTTGATGGTTTTCCTGCTCGGAATCTTACGCAATGAGAGCCTTGCCACGATACGCCGAAAGGAAAGTTAGTACCTCAGGAGCTTGAGTCACATCCATTGTTGTGGTCAGAATAGCCAGTGGTGGATCAGCTTTGGTCCTCCTTCTCACCTGGCACTCAATAACCTCTAAGGTGGTTGCCCTCTTCCTCTGAGCTATTTGCGCGGTGGGCTGAGGGAGGGAGGCGGCCCGAGGAGCCATGGTGGAGGTAAATTGGGTGCTGGACGGAGGTGTTGGAACGCCCATAGACAGAGATGGGGCCTGACTAGATGACCCCGGTGCAGAGGATAGGGGAAGACTTCCAAGGAGAGTGTTGATGAGATTGCACTGCGACATTCTTCCTGCTCCTTGAGATGAGCTCGACTGACTGGATGAGGGTTTGGATGCCGTGGTTCTAGAGGTAGATGCTCCGCTGCTCGGAGCAACGTTTCCATGGGTTTCTTCGGCCTGTTCGTCTTCTACGGGGATGAGACGGTGCCCAAGTTCTTCTGGTCTGATGGGGACACCGTTGAATAGCCGAGAAAAACGACGCACATCGTGGTCCCAGTTAAGCACCCTCTTTAAGAATTCAAAGTTGATCCTCCCGTCCCTCATGTCCTTCCTATCTCGAGCAGTGGACGTAATACAGTGGCCACCTGAAGAGAAATATATTAGTACCGAACAAGCAATTTAAAATAGTTTAATACAAAGACAACGGAGGAAAGGAGCTTAGGTACCTAGAGATCCCGTTCTAGTCGGACAAAGCCGCGCATGGGGATTGTGCACGCTAGGCCTGAGCTGCCAATTCCCGTCGACCACTACGAAACCTTCGATGTCGCCCTTATGGGAGTTCTTAAGCTCGAGCACAATTGTTCGATTGTTTTTAGCCTTCAGATAATATTTGTTCAGGCCCCTAGCTGTTTCTGAGATGGTATAGCAGTATTGAATCTCTCGAACACCGAGGTCGATGCCCATGTAGCGATTCAATAGAGCTATACCCATTAGTATTGAGAAGAAATTAGGGGTAAGCTGCGCCAGGCACAACCGGTAGAAGGACAGTGCCTCCCTTATGATGCTCGGGAGGGAAAATTCAATCCTCGACTCTAGGAGGGCAACGAGGGGAAAAAAAACCCCCCTAGGCTCTCCTGTTGTGAGGGTCTCCTCACTGGTGGCCTGGTGAATGCTGACATCATCTGGGATGGACCGAGCTCGGCAAAGCTCAGCCAGAGCCTCTGGTGTGTCAACATACCACGCAAGACGCCCCATTCTAAAAAAAAAGGTGATTATTTACAGAATATACATATATATAGACTCCCCAGGCAACACCACCACCGCCAAAGGTGGCAACGGTAGATCCGGGGCACTTTTTTGGACGACTGAGGGCCTGGCCATCGCCATGGCGAGGCTGGCCACGAAGTTTACCAAGGAAGCACTGCAGGCAACCGTGGCAGTGATGCGGCGGCTATGGTCACATGAAAAAGATGAAGGAAAAAGGATTGAAAGAGGGCTAACCTGTATGCGCAAGATCCCTGGGAAGCCTGTTGAACGTCGAAGTCACTGTGTTTCCAGTCGCCGAAGTTGCAAAGAACGATCGCCGAAAATCGCCTAAGCCTCAAGGAATGGTGGTGGTTCATAAAAAAGAGAGAGAGAGAGAGAGAGAGAGACGGCCTTGCCCTTTTTATAGTCTTAATACGCCTTCTCGAACAAAGCGCCAAGAGGCGCCACTTATGGCACGTGCTCCGACGCGCACCATATATATGTTTTAATGCGCATTTAATGTAAGCGGCGCACACGGCTCGAGCATCTTTATCCAAATAGACCACAACGATTGACTTGGCAGCTCTGATGTTCGGATCAATAGGACGAGCAGTATTCCTCACTAGGTTAATGATTCTGAATAGAATTCTTGATCGGGATTGAAAATCCGAGCAGATCACCGTAATTAAACCAAATGATTGACATTTACTGAAAGTGACTGCCGACATTGCTATGGCGTTCCTGTGCCCAGGGTACAGCTAACGTCGTACGCAATTAATGCACACATTAAATGTGTTGCAGAATCGATAGGGTACCGCCACGTGGCGGAGGTGACGGTTGGCGTGCAAGAAGTCTAAGAGACAATGCATCAACAAAGCTTACTCAACAAGCCTCCCAATCAGAGTGCGAAGCGACAAATCGAGCAAGGACATCACATCACCTTCTAACTGTTCGAGTTACCGAGCAGCAACAAGATGATGGGGGCAATTGAGGGGGGTCAAGTTTTGATCAGAGTCACGTGGAGCACGTACAAGGCCGTACAACACGACATTCCTGTTCAGCACGGCACGTACCTCGACGTAGACATATTAGCTCGATCAATAAGCCAAGCTATACGGACAGTATCCTCGGGATCTAGAGACCTTAGGACGCAAGGTCCGTGCTCGGATCCGATTGAGGAAGAGCTCTAGCCGACCTTGAATACGGTGTGATCGGCATCATGAGGGGGAATGCTCGGCACTCATAGCAGGGCAAGACGAGTTGCCTGAACCTTATAGCCAAGCTTGAGGGTTGATATTTGGGATCAATGACTCGTAATATGCGTATCAGAAGAGTGAGACTATGATAAGAGATCAGTGGTGGTTGGACCAGCTCTAGGACTAGGATGTCAGAAAGAGTTGACTTAACTAAGGCTAGATTAGGTCTGAATACTAATGGATAGCATTGGTAAGTCACCATCAGATCATTAATTGCTATGCATTGATTAGAGATAGGGAGTACAACTCGACCTGCTCGGGTCGGGTCAGACTCCATAAACGGGTCAAGTATATTTCTTCCTATAAATAGCCAGCCAGCTTGAAGACAAAGGTATGCTCACTCTTTACTTGCCAAAACTCTATTAAAATACTCTCTCAAGTTCTTCTTTCTTGAACCATTGCTTAACTTGATCGTCGGAGGGTCCACCGGTATAAAGCCACTGGCGGGCATCTGACCCCTTTCTTGTACAGGCGTACACATGACATTCATCCCCGACATCTCAACCAGTGTGAACGGGACCAGTAAATCCCAATCCTAATCCTCTACAGAAAGGATAGAATACTAATTCAATCTTAACTAAGTTGGAACTCTTGATAATTTTTTAGTAGCAAGAATCAAACAAAGAATTCAAGGCCTTCGGGTTCAGGCTTGGTTTATTTTTTTCAATTATGTTATTTTTCAAATTTTTATTGGGAAAAATATATATGAAAAAAAACCCTATCTTTGAGGTTCGCCTTAGGTCTTTTTAAATAAAAAAAAGTCAGGGCCAACCTGTGAACATTAAAGAAATAGATGTTCTCTAACAAAGATTGTGGCCATCTTGTCCTTAGTGATTTTCATTTATATTTGGATCTTCAAAAAACCATTAGGAGCGTTAAGAATAACAAAAAAAGATTCGAGAGGAAAAACTCACTTTGGCAACAACTCTTTCGGTCTTTTGGCAGACACTTTTTTTTTCTTTTTTCACACTTCTCATAGGATGTGAAGAGATTGACTTCTTCTTCACCAACAATACTTGTTTAGAGTATTCATGCAGTTTTATGTCACATTATTAAACAATGTTCTCAATTAATAAAGTCACTCTCAATCAATGGCACAGCCATAACTTTTATGGGTATGATAATGCGAATTTAACTTTACAAAATAGTTGAAAGACGAGATCATCCACATTGTGCTTGTTAAAATGTTTCATTATTCCAAAACACTATATAATTTATGTCAAATAATATTTTGAATATATATATATATATAACATATTAAACCAAATATTGTTTTAACAATACAAAGTTGACACCTTCTTTGAAAAGAGAAAATATTGTAAATACATATGGTTATAGTCCTAGCCTATCATTCAACTCACCTAAGCTGGGAGACGAAGGTGCGAGTAAAATAACATATGTATACGGAGTAAAAATATACATAATCTACCTTCAATTATAATTATTCAAGTGCTGAAAAAATTTGTATTTGCATAGTGAATTTTCTAACCTTATAGTCTTATCTTGCTGAAAACTGTTGATGGATCATATGCATTTTTCTCTTAAAGCTAGCTAGGTTAGAAACCTCTCCTTATTTATAGGCAATAATGCCCTTTCACTAAGTAGTATTAATTGCACGTGTTCATAATAAGTACCTATTCAAAAAAGATGTGAGTTTTCACAATAGTTTATATATATATATACCATTCATTAAATAATACAAGTAATATAAATACTTATGTGGGGCATATATAGATTTTCTATATTAAAAAAATTCTTACAGAAGATTGTTAAGATGTCACATAACATATTAAATCCAAATAATGTTTTTAACAATACAAAGTTGACACATTCACTTTAGAAGAGACTATTATAAATACATATAGTTGTCCTAGCCTGTCATGCAACCCACCAGAGATGTGAGATGAAGATTGTTAAGATGTCACCCTCCACACAACTCATTGGAGGCTTCAAAATCAACTTTCAAATGCAAAGACTTTCATGAGCTGTATGGATCAGGAGTTTCTGTATGTAATGCAAATCAGTTCAACTATGTACACATTATTAAACCACAAAATTAACTAATCATCACTGTATTTTATCGGTAAGAACATGTTTTGTTCAAAAAATAATAATAATAACACATCATCTTACCAGTAAAATACAGTAGTTAGTGGTTGATTATGTGGTTTAACTATGTGTAATGCGAATTATGCAATCACTTAAAAACCTACACATGATTAAGGCCTCAAATTTTTAAAGCTCCATAACATGCCTAAGTATTTAGATTTTAAAAATTAACTCATATTTATTAAAATCTAAGAAACTATAAAATATTTGGAGGACCAAATAGAATAAGGCATCACTTGTTCCTATGATCTTACCCATTTAAATCGAACTATAACGTAAATTTTGTGACAAACGTATTATTTGTAAATTAAAATTTTAGTAAAAGTGTCTATTAAAATTTTGTTAGGTACCGGGAGGCGAGACCTCTAAAGCTTTTTGGGAATTCAGTCCATAGTGAACCCGACCCATTCCCATCTAGTCAGTCTAAATGATTTCTTTCTTTTTTTATTTGATCAGTAAATGAAAGTTTTATAAAAAGCACGGAGCCAAAATAGAAAAATACAAGCATAAAATGCCACAATCAGACCCAAACAGGCCCATGCACAACACAAGAAAAAACCAAAACACACAGTAGGCATGAGACCTACTGCGCCAAAAAAAAAAAGCACAACTGCAATTAAGATGATTTTCAGCTTCTAACTGCCTTGATACGGTAAAAGAAGTCCTCAACCGTAAACACTGGGAATTTGAGAGCTGCCTTGAGCCATAAAGCAACGTGTGTTTTAGCATTCTCAAAGGTTTGTTCCCAGCTTGAAGGTTCCAACTTGAAGATCTTTTTATTCCTAGCTAACCAAATGGACCACAAGGCTGCGTAAAACATGCAATCCCAAATCTTGCGCTTCAAACCACGGCCTTCTCCACCGTACCACCAACTGAAAAGAGATACCAGATCTTTTGGGCATGCCCAACTCACACCCCACCAACATAGGATGTCAAATCGAATTCCCCATGCAAACGGGCCGTGTAAAAGTAAATGGGAGGCTGATTCTACTGAGCTTTCACAAAGGACACAAAGACTACACACATTCAAGGGGAGGAAGTGTCTGTTAAATAGGAGCTCTCTTGTTGGAATGCTATTTAATAGCCCCAACCAGGCGAAGAACTGAGCTTTAGGAGATATCAAAGGGTTCCACACCTTACCTATAAGGGATTCGTTGATGTCCATACTTCGGTCATGCAGCTTTTTGAGAGATCTTACAGAAAATAGGCCATCAATTTCTCCTTTCCACACTAATCTGTCACTTCTGTTTGGGTCAAGTGGGGAGCGTTGTAGTGCTTTCATCAGTATGTTAAGGGACTCTACCTCCCAAACGAAGAGATTTCTTCTAAAAATAAGGTTCCACGAAGAGTCACGGGGAGCACCAAGATGTAGATCACACACTAGGCAATCCGTCTATTGAGAAAGCAAGGAGAGCCTAGGATATAACGAGGCTAAAGGCAGATCACCCAACCATTTGTCTAACCATAACTTAATAGTAGAGCCATTCCCCACCACAAGCTTGCAATTATCTTGGAAGAGCACCTTGAGAGGATTCGCCACAGCCCCTGAATTCAAGATAGCTTTCCACTGGGGGAGAGATTAGGATTACCTCCATGTGTTGGGAACCAATCCAAGAGAGACCCCCATACATGCTGCACAAAACCCTTTTCCAAAGGCTCTGCTTCTCACACCCAAACCTCTACCACCACTTCATAAGAAGACTCTCATTCCTAATTCTTAAGTGAGGGATCCCAAGCCCACCACATTTCTTGTCCATTTTCACTCTCTGCTACTCCACGAGGTGGACCTTTCTATGGTTTTCACTATCCCCCCAAAGGAAACTACGTTAGGCTTTCTCAATTGATAGAGCAATCCCTCTAGGCATTCTACACATAGATAGATAGTAAGTGGGGAGGTTTTCTAGAGACGCTTTTATGAGTTGCACACATCCAACTCTTGAGAGGAATTTTCTTTTCCACAAAGCCAGCTTCTTCTTCATTCTGTCCATCAAAGGTTTCCACAGTTTGAAAAGTCTGGGGTTTGATCCTATGGGCAGACCTAGGTACTTGAAAATGAGGTGACTCTTTTTGCATGCTAGAGTTTTCGCAAAGGTATGGAGGTTTTCCTCGCTTACTGAGACACCACATATCATACTTTTCTGGAAATTGATTTTCAATCTGGAGACTAATTTGAAGCTTTTAAGAATCCTTTTTATCCCTTCCACAATGTCAATCAAATGGAATGCCAATGTCAATCAAACTACCTGAATTCGAGTAGTTTGACTTGCTATCAAACTACCAGAAGCTTTTAAGAATCCTTTTTCTCGAATTCAGAATGCAAATGGAATGCCAATGTCAATCAAACTATTTTTTCAATTAAGAGTAGTTATGAACAATTTTAATTATGGGAAGATATTTTGAGCTTCTACTTAGTAAAATAATTATATATGATGATAATTTGAGAAAAAGATTATCTTGATTTTGAAGGTCTCTAAAACATAACATTGAAATTTAGATTTATTTTAAAATTTGATGTATTATAAAAACTTTTACGTAAGTAAAAGAAACAAAGATCGATTAACTATTTTCCAAAAAAAAGTGAATAATAATTTAATCACTAAATAATATATATTAAAAAATTTCTTGTCATACCATTAATTGTTAACGTTATGCATGAAAGGCAAATAAATAATATTTTAATAAAATCCATAAGTACTTATATAAATTAGTATTTGAATGTGAAAAAATCCCCAACTCGAAATTCGGCCTAAGACCTCAAAAATAATTGTGCATTTTGAGCCGCCCTTGACATAGTTGTCTATTCCACACCTCTCAAACTCAACGAGTCATGTCTTCTAAGTTGTCGACCATTCTGGTTTGTTGAGAAAGAATAATTCTATTAGACACTTAGGCTATTGCTTTCATTAGGGACAAAATTTTAATGTTAATTCTTTCCATATCCAACCACCACTACTACGGTCTCTTCTCTACCACTACCACAACCTCTTCTCCAAGGCCTCTAGAAAGTTCGATCGCTGCCAACCCACCACTGCAACGTCATTTCCTGATCTCTCGTGCACCCGCCTCTCCTAGACATCTGGTCACTTCTTTCTCCATTGTCGCCATCACTAGGGGTGCATATAAGTTGATTTAGTTTGGTTCTTTACTAATATAGGATCAAAATAATTTTAATCAGTTCTAGTTTTTTGAATTCATGAATAAAATGATTATTTAGTAGAATCAAATCAAACCAATAAAAATTGGGTTAATTTAGTTTTAAAAATGACTATGCACGCATGAAAAAAATTAATTTTGTACAAGTAGAAGTTTTAAAAACTTAAAACAAATGATAAATAAAAGGTAACACCCATACAATGAAATAAAAGCTTAGAACAATTGTTTCTATTTAGTAAAACAAATGACAAATATCGAATAAATCTTTCACAAAAATAAATGATAAACAACAAATAAATAACAATTGACAATAATTATCTATTCTAAGGGCTTTTTGTAATTTGTAAACCTGTAAAACTTTTTGTTCTTTATAAACGTATCTCACAATGATTATGTACTTTAATAGCTAATATTTGTTTAAGTTCTTTATATATGTAGAGATATGTTAATATTTGGTTTGGTTTTTGAATTGATTCGAATTAATTTCAAATTAACCTAAAAATCAAACTACTATAATCTGTCTGTACTAATCCAACATGGTTATTAAATTTATTATCGCGTTGTGTCATTTTTAACTTCGTGCCAAAAAATAGTCGATTTTAACTCTCTAACTTTGTGTAGAAGTTCGAATCATGTTAATGTGACAGTGTTAGAAATTTTCACTCCTATGTATGAGTGCATAGTTCACTAAATGTATTTGGCATTTTAGTTGTTAAAATTGTCAAATGGCCTTATATTGACACCAAACTTGACACTTCGTACCAACTCCTTGGCATAGGAGTAATCTACGCACGTAATACTTTGTTTTTGAGTAATATATTTGACTTTATGTTGTTCAAAAAAAAAAACTTGACACTTGGTATCTTTTCGACCCAAGTGATACTTGAACCTGTTTGTAAGCATGTAAGCATGTAGTATTAATGTTAACATAAATAATACGTTTGATTAAATAAATAGTGTTAGCATTTAGAAATTTTAAACACAAATCTAATATAATATGACACAAACACAATACGACACGACACAATTCCATTCTACCCATACATATTATTTGTGAGTGAATTTGAGTAAAAAGTAACAAGAAAGTGAACAGAAAAGAAAATTACTTATATATATGTATTATTTTTGGGCAACCAAACAAAAATGGGGTTTTTTTTTTTTTTTGGATTTCTTTCTTGGTAGGTGTATTACTTAACCCCCTATGAAGCCTGATTTATACCTCAAAGACTGTAATTCAAGCAGAGTGTTCAGGTTGACCTAGAGGATTAAGCCATGTGATCCTGCTAAGGATTCTAACAACAAAAAATTGATCAAAATTGAAGGGGGAAAATCGTTAAAAAGACGAAAATAGGCCCAATCACGAAAAGCCATCCCAAACGGCAAAACGGAACTGCAAGGGTAAAAAATGTTTTTGATACAGTGAAATCAGAACCTTTGACTTATAATCACAAACATATGTCTCAGTTTGAGATCAGTGCTTATTTACTTATTTAATTTTATTTAATTTTATTTTTAATATAAAAAAATTTATTATTTTGTTAAATTATTATACTTTTCGACTCATCGAGATGAACCAAAAAATAATAACTTTTGATCAAAATAAAAAATGTTCAAAAAAAATAACAATAAGTTAAAATAAGCTAATAAATTAAATTTTATGTTGTTTAATTTTGTCTTTAGTGAATTTTTTTTTATCATTTGATCAAAATCTTTTACTTTTGAGTTCATCTCATCTAGACGATTAAAAAAGTAAAAATTTTAATCAAAATATGAGAAAATTTTAAAAAAAACAAAAATAAATAAAATTCTTGATATTTAGCCCAAACAAGACTTATAATCTTACTTATAAGAATGGCAATAGGGCGGACCAAGTGGGGGAATGAGGTTTGGCATTCTTATCCTTTATTTGATTGGAACATGGGTGGGGGCAAATATCAGAGAAGTCACAGAGGCAAAAATATATATGAGATATTTTAAAAAAAAAATAATATAACAAATAAAAATTGATACCAATAAGAATTATAAATAATATAACAAATAAAAAATAAAACTTGATGAATCATTAAACTACAAGTATAGAATGTATGAAATAGATTGAAAAATGAGAGAAATAAAATATTTTTATATTTTAATCTTATTATAATTTTTAAAAATAAATTTTATACGTGTATTCATATTTATTTTATGTCATTCAATTATATTTTGCATTTGTTGTCATTCAATTAGGCTCACATTTACACTTTATTTTTGTCTCTTTAAATTTTTAATCTCACGTTTGATTAATCAAATTAGACTATTAATTCCTCTTAAAAGAGGACTAATAGTCCTACATTTGTGAAATTACATATCACACCTCTCCCCCTATAGTTACTTGTCCCCCATCTTACAATCCACTTCATTCTTTATTCAACAGTCAAAAATAATTCTTTTAACTCTTATTTTATATTTTATTTCATTATAATCAAACATAATAAATATAATATTATAATATATATAATCTCATTCACTATTTTAATATTATTAAAAAATACCAAAAACTTACTGTTTCCACCACATTTATTCAAATTCCTTCGATAAAGATAAATGACCCACCCAATGGAAGGTCAAGATTAATAGAATTGTCATAAAATGATTTATTTATAATAAAATGCCTCTCAAGACTTGCAAAAGAAATTAAGGATAATATGTGCCAAGAATTAAATGGCCAATAAAATGTTATAAGAACCTATCGATGGGAACATATAAGCTCAAGTGAAAAATCCATCAAATTGTCTGTGTTGATTCTTTGGTGGTGCTTTCGAAGGAACAATTACTGGTGATAGACAGGTGTCAACCTTTTCAAAAGGACAAGTGTCATAATTGACATAATTGAAGGCGTTCATTTTTAGTAATGGCTTCGAAAGAACAGTTATTTGTGGTAGACAAGTGTCACAAATTACAATCTCATCAAAAAGATAGGTGTCATAATTAAAGGCGTTTATTTTCAAAAGTCAAAACGGTTACTAGATCGTGAAAGTAGAACATAACTACCCACCAACAAAGTAGAACCACAACGAATTGCCCACTATTCAAGTCAGCAAGAAATGATCCATGATAAAGACAGTTATGAAAGCAGTTATGAACGGTTGCAAACCAATTTATAAAAGGCCGAGTATAGACACAAGAAAAGAGACTCTTACACACATCAGCAAACCTGCTTATCTTTTTATTTTATCTTTTGTATTTTATTTTCTTATAATTTTCTTAGCAAATTTTCTTTCGATAGTTCATAGGAGTAGCTTGTAACTAGTTTTTAAGTCCAGTGCTCGATTGTAATCCCCATCGAAGTAATAAAGTTCTTTTATTACTTTCATTTTCGATCATCATTACTTTCTGGCGGAGTTCTGAAACAAGACAAAAGGACCTTGCACACAATCGCTTGGTATTTCGAAGAACCTTTCGAATGAGATTGAATTTGTTTTTGGTTAACAAATTTTTGACACGCCTGGTTGGGACCCTCACTAAGTCAGAAAGCAATATGGTTCAAACTCGCAAAGATAAAGTAGTGTGAGAAGATGTAACTCCTATAGAAGTTACCAATGAAGAGAATACGGTGAATGAAATGGACCAATCGAATAGTTAAAACAGCCAGTCAAAAAGCCTGGAAAGGCTTTCTGTACAAGAGGGACAGAAAATATTTAAGGTGTTTAGTAATCCGAACGTAGAGGAGCAAGAATTCGTGATAGCAATGAAGAAGGTTATTATCGGTGCCGAAATACTTACATCTTCAAATTCCACATCTAATGAGGTGCCTAATGTCAGTATGCCTTTAGCAAGAACACATGTGGAGAATCAAAGACCATCGACAAATCCCAGCTGTGGTCATTCTCAACAGTAGGTATGTTATAATCCTGCTTATGAACCTAGAGTTTCTCAAGGACATAGTTCATTTTATAATCCTTGTTATGAGCCCAGAAATTCTCAAGGATTAGGACCACGAGGTCACAGACCTTCGAATGTTAGTAGACCTTCAATAGGTACCTATTTGGTACCACCTGTTGTAGATCCTGTTTACTCGAATCCACCAGTTGTAGATCCTTTTAGAGTTGATCAACATTTTCAACCACCGGTTGAACAACTCATGAACATTAATCCACTAATGGGTCAACCAATGAATGCCAATCTTGTGATGGGTCAGCAATTCATAGTCAATAGAGACCAAATTGTGAAAATTGTGCAAGATCTCTACAGACCAGCTCTCTGAAGGGCTAAAAAACCCATGTTTCAAAAACCCTATCCATAATGGGTAGATAACTTGGGTTTTTTTAAAAATCATAAAATTTCTTAATTCACTTTGTTTTCAGGAGAAGAAAACAAATCAACTATTGAGCACATAGGTAGATTTACTTTGCAATGTGGAGAAGTAAGAAAAAATAATTTTCTTAAAATGAAATTATTTTCACATTCCTTAACTAAGGTTGCATTCACGTGATTTATTAACCTACCAACCAATTTAGTCCAGAATTGGCAAGAAATGGAAGACCAATTCCATGCTCAGTTCTTCAGGACTGAACCTGAAGTGACTATGGCATACCTAGCCCAATTGAAACAACATTCGACAGAAACTGCTGATCAATTTCTTAGTAAATTCAAAAGGATGAGGAATAGGTGTCATGTTGCCCTACCAAAGACTGAACTAGTAAGATTAGCTCAGAATGATTTAGATCTCGAACTAAGAAAAAATTTCAAAGGAATAAAATTTAAAGATTTATTTGAGTTAGCCTCAAGAGCCACAAGGTATGAAGGCTTATTAAAAGAAGAAATGCATAAAAAATTAACTTCTCTTAGGACCTATTATCAAGCGATCGAATGAGATGTGGATATAGATGTAGCACAAGTCATTGGTATGACTCTAATTATATGTGATACTCTGCAAAAAATTGAGAAACCACTAAATCTACCTTCTATGCAATTAAACAAAAAGAACCAACCTTCAACTCTACGACAATATTCATTTGACTTATCTAAGGCAGATGAACTGTTCGATGAGTTAGTGAAGCAAAGGTTTATCACTTTGATGAGCGGTCATTTGATCCCACCTGAAAGAGAAATGAAGGAAAAAGAATATTATAAATTGAATAGTTCTTTTAGACATTCCACTCATAATTATATAATATTTCGAAATGCTACACATGATCTAATTCAAAAAGGAATACTACAGTATGCTAAAGGAAAAGAGATCATTGAGGTTGATAGTGATCAATTTCCTGACATGCTTAATATAAACATAATATCAGCCGACCTTGGAAAGGTCGTGAGGAGGTTACCAAGCGTGATTACTCGAGAAGAAATTATCAAAATGGATAAAGAAAAAGCAAAGATACAAGATGCTGCAGGTCAGAAGTTCATTTGTATTCGATGTCGAAGAGCTGTCCAAGAAGCTGAAATAGAAATAGCAAAGAAGAAAATGAAAACCTGTTTCTCAGAAGCAGTGTTGTGTTTCAACACAATGGGTGGAGGAGATTTACAGATTTATGTTGGAGCTAAGTCAATCTACGAGGGGTCAAACCCAGGTATTTTTTGTCCTTGTGAAGTTGAGATGTATGAACTAAATGATGGACCATTTCTATTGAATGCGAACCCAGTAATCCCATATTTTCCAGCGACTCAAGACATGAAGCACTATGAAAGACGGACAACTAATTGGCCACATGATAAAGCTGCACCAACACCATGGCAGGGGTTACGAAAGGACCCACCTTTCGAAGATCGATAAGGAAGACATTTTCATGGGTCTCAAAGAAGGATGGTGAGACCTCCTATCTCCCCGGTTGATCGAATGGATAGATTGAGACATCCTAAGTTTTTTTCTCCAAAATAATAGTATGTACTGGCTACTACATCTCAAAAGTGCAGACTACAACGAAAGTTTGCTACTATAGTGTTGCCAAATATGCATCTAGATTACCCCAGAAGCCCACCTTCTCCTCCTCGAAATGCACCAAACATGGTGTGAACAAGAGAATGATTAAAATCAACTAAATAAGAAGATAAAAGCCAACCAGATGAACAGACTAGGGGGAAAAAGTCAACTTCGAAGGCTGCCTTGGCAAGGAAGCTAGAGAAAGTTAAAAGATTACTCATGTCAGAATATGAGTCAAGCAAGCTATCAAATATGGAGGAAGATGCAGTTAAAAATCAAGATAAAGACCAATGCTCGAATGGATCAGATTCGGGTGATTTTGGAAAGAGGCTAGAGGCAATTCAGTTTGGGTCAGTTTCGTCAAACGTGGATTGTAATATGATGTTAATTCTACCAAAAAAGTTCCAAGCAAAACCAAATCAGCATGCTGGTCTCGACAAAGACGTCGAAGATCATTCAAAAGAAGCAGTCAAGATAGAGAAAGGTGAGATGAAAGTGCCTTTGCCACATTCGCTAGAGGTTCGAAAAGATGTAACGGGGAAATCACAAGTAGTGATGCAAACTTCCGAAATGGCATTCGTAAGGCATTTAAAACCTTCATACATGACAGCAATAGTCAACGAAAAGATGGTTAACAAGGTGCGCATAGACAATGGGGCTGTTGTTAATATACTGCCATCGAGGATGTTGAAGTTTTTAGAAAAAAGCATTGAAGATTTGATTGCCACTGAAGTTACAGTTAGTAATTTCGCTGGAGGAACTTCATTTACGCATGGTGTTCTAGCACTGTCGATAAGCATTGGAAAAAAGAAGATGATTACTACATTCTTCGAAGTAGATTCGTTGTCCAATTATAGCATGCTCTTAGGTCGAGATTGGATACATTCGAATGAATGTGTTCCATTCTCCCTACACCAAGCTTTGATCTTCTTGAGACAAGAGGATGATGAAGTTCAAAAGGAGATGAAAATATCTTGAGCTGATCGAAACCCATTCAAAGCTGATGCACACAATATTGAAGCTCCATTGTATGAAGCAAGGGATTCGATAGTCGTCGAGACAATGGGTACTTTAAGTCTGTAAGGAGAGAAGATTTTTGACGCGGTCAAAAAAGGTTTAAAAGAAGCAAGTTAGAATTTTCCTAGGCCTAATATCATCAAAAGGCCTACAAGAAGGATCAATCTTATTGATGAGTAAGAAGGTGCTAAGATTTTAGAAATCAGATGACAAGTTAACAGAAGAGGAGAAGTCAGTAAAGTTTATTTTTGAAAGACTTTATCTATTTTTTCTCAAACGCAAGGTGGAAGGGAATTGTTCATGTAACTGGTCAGAATATGTGGATGAAGATGATTCAAAAGACGATGCAAGATTAACGATGGAAGAGCTTACTACTACACCTGTTAAACTAGATGATGTAAATGTAGAAGTGCAAGATAAGCTAGAAAAGGTCAATTTATGATCTAATGAAGATCTTAAACCTATCTTTGTATGTTCAAATCTGAATCATGTAATGAAAAATAAGCTTGTAAGTTTGTTAAATGAATTTAAAGATTGTTTTGCGTGGAGTTATGACGAAATGCCAGGTTTAGATAGGAGTCTCGTAGAACATAGATTACCTATTAGACCAAATTTTTTACCTCATAAACAGCTACTTCGAAGGATGAATAATTCAATTGTTCTTCTAATCAAAGAAGAAATCAAGAGGCTCCTAAAAGCTAAGTTTATTCGAACAATCAGGTATGTTGAATGGTTGTCAAATGTAGTACCAGTAATGAAAAAGAATAGAAAACTGAGGGTTTGCATAGATTATAGGAATCTCAATGTAGCAAGTTCTAAAGATGAATATCATATGCTAGTAGTTGACTTATTAGTCGATTCAGCAGCCAATAACGAAATTTTATCGTTTATGGATGGGTATACAAAATATAATCAAATTTTTATTACTCCACAATGTACACACAAGATAGTGTTTAGATATCCAAGTGCTTTAGGCACATATGAGTGGATAGTGATGTCTTTTGGATTAAAAAATGCTGGAGCACCATATCAAAAAGCAATGAATACCATATTCCATGACTTTATAGAAAAGATAATGAAAGTATATATAGACTACATTGTGATCAAATCTGATCAACAAGAAGAACATCTAGGTAATCTTTGAAAGATATTCGAAAGAATGAGATATCATCAGCTCAAAATGAATCCATTAAAATGTGCCTTTGGAGTATCAGCAAGCAATTTCTTAGGATTCTTAGTACACAAAAGAGGAATAGAAGTCGATCAAAATAAAACTAAAGCTATTATAGAAGCTAAACCATCATCGACGAAAAAAGAACTCCATCATTTTTTAGGACAGATAAATTTTCTAAGAAGATTCATTGCAAACCTAGCAGAAAAAACGACGACGTTCTCTCCATTGCTTAAATTAAAAGAAGGTGATGAGTTTAAATGGGAAAAGGTGCATCAAAAAGCTTTCGAAAGATTAAAAACATATTTAACCAAGCCTCCTGTTTTGATGCCTCCTATTCCAAGTAAATCTTTAAAACTATATGTCTCTGCTAATGACAAATCGATAGGAAGTTTATTAGTACAGAATAATGAACAAGAACATGAGCAAGCAGTGTATTATTTAAGTAGAAGGTTAAACGATGTCGAAGTTAGATATACATCTATTAAAAAGTTATGTTTGGCGTTGTATTCTTATGCAATGAAGTTAAAGCATTATTTATTGCCTTTGACGGTACACTTCATTGCACAAACAGACATCATTAAGCACATGTTAGCTAAACCTATCCTAAGAGGAAGACAAGGGAGATGGGTTTTGTCCTTAATAGAGTATAACTTCGTATATGTGCCTCAAAAGGCTATTAAGGGACAAGCATTGGCTGATTTCTTAGCAGATCATCCAAATATATTATTAGGAAAAATAGAAGAAGATTGCTGTGAGCTAAATTGTGTAGCAATGCAAAATTGAAAGCTCATGTTCGACGGATCAAAGACTGATCAAGAAGTAGGAGTAGGTATGGTTATTGTGGCTCCTAATGAAAAAAGATATCAATTTGCTTTTCAGTTGAATGAAGAATAAGTCCTTTCAAATAACCAAGCAAAGTATGAAGTTTTGGTGACAGGACTCGAAATAGCTATAGAGTTTAAAATAACTTACCTGAAGGTTATTGGAGATCCACAATTAGTTATTCGACAAGTGACTGGTGATTATTAATGTCATAATGACATTTTGAATGACTATTTAAATAGGGTAAAGGAGTTAACAATGAACTTTAAAGAAATCCTATTCGAGCATGTGTTTAAACTTCATAATAATGATGCCAATGAAATGGCACAGTTAGCTTTCGGAATTAAAATCCCAAAAGAAGAAGATGAGAGGTTGATAAAAATACATAAAAGAGAATGGTCATTACAAAACAGGATAACTCCTATAAAAATCTTTTGTAATGAATCTCATAATGAACCAATTAAAGATGATTGAAAAAGTAAAATAAAGAAATTTTTGCAAGATCCTTCAATCACTGTTGATAAAACCACAAGATTCAGGTCAGTGAATTATATAATTCTCGAAGATGATTTGTTTCATAGGACTTCAGATGGGTTATTACTTTTATGTATTAGCTAGTTCGAAGCCATGAAAGTCATGGCTGAGGTTCATAAAGGAATTTGTGGAGCCCATCAAGAAAGAGAAAAAATGATATGGTTAATAAGAAGATATGGATATTATTGGCCATCTATTAAAAATGATTGCATATCCTATGCTAAAGGATGTCAAGAATGTCAAAAGTATGGACCTATCCAAAGAGTTCCAGCTTTACAGTTGCATTCGATTATAAAGTTTGAAAAACTATATTACCTCTGGGTTCAAAGGATCCTGAATATGGTAAATGGTCACCAAATTGGGAAGGTCCTTTTCGAATAGCAAAAATATTACCAAAAGGGGCATATCATTTAGAATTCCTTAATGATGAGTTACATAAAATAACAATCAATGGAAGATATATAAAAAGATACTATCCAACCATGTGGAAAACCATGAAAGAACATTAAAATTATATTTATCTATTCGAAATAATAAACATATCAATACCAAAATGTTTGATTACAATGGAGGAAAAGAGGATTTAAACAAATCCCATTCAACACTTAGAGACTTAAATTTAAACTGAGATTGACCCAAGTCTTCTAAGGCTGCTTGGATCTTGAATGAACTGTTTTCTCCTTTTGAGATGAGATCCTCTATGTCATGAATCAATGCATCTCTTTCTGGCTTCAAAGCGTGCCTTTCAAGATGAATTTGATCGAGTATGGCTTGTAGTTGGGACTCCTCTTCTTGAAGTAAATGATCTTTTTGTTTAATCTGAAGTGCTCTTTCTCGACGAGTGGAGATGGCAGTAGTTATCGATTTCATGGAGTCAATATAAGATTTCTTTGCTTGAATGGTATCTTGATGATATTGAGTCAAAGTAATCTTACCAGCTAACTCTGAAGCCATCATTGAGAATTTAGCCTGTTGATCAGGGGAGAAGACGATCTTTGCAACAACAAATAATTTCTTGATGCACGAGAGAAGTTCTTGAGCCTTCGAGAGAAACGGCTCTTCAAAAGGGAGAGAAAGAAGGTCATAAAAATGACCTAGTTCTGCTTGGACTAATGGATCGATAGAGGTGTCGTTTGGCCTACATGCAACTTGAGCCATAGATTCGGTGAAAGAATCCATGCGGCCAAGAAGTATGTCCAAGGCATCTTTAATGGCGGGGGTTTCATCGATCTACAAGATAGGAAAAAAAAATAAAAAGTATATATAATAAATTGAAAGAAAAGAACATGAGAAGATTTTTAGAAGTCTAAAAATTTCTTGTTTCGAAAAAGAGGAGAATGAGGAGGTTGATTATCTTCATCAGCAGTAGGAATGAAATCTTCTACAGGTTCAGCCTGATGAACAATTCCTACAGAATCAGTGATGTGAGATGAACCCAAAGGCCTAACAGAGACAAGTGTTAAGGCCATGTTGGCTGATAGTTCTTATTCAAAAGGAGTCCCAGTAGGAGTTGGATACGGCACATAACTTTCAGGAGATGAGGACACCTCCAAAGGAACCTCCAAAGTGGGATTTGCCTACAATAAAAGTAGATGAGCATATTATGTATGATATACTAGAAAGATGACTCAGAATGAAAAAATCATCTAATGTACCTTTATTTTCTTACTTTGAGTTAGAGGGACATCTTTTTCGAAGGCAATCCCAGAAGCATCAAAAGTTTTGCGCTTCTTCGAGGATATCATCGCATAAATTAATTCATCTTCTTCTTCTTTTTCTCTCTTTTTCAGCCCCGTGCTTCTTTCGAACTTCTTCTTCCTGTCTTTTCTTCTCTTCTGCATGTTTCTTTCTTTTTTCCTCTTTCCTTTGTTTTCTCTCTTTTTCTTTTTGTTTCCTTTCTTCCTCTTCTCTTTTTCTTTTCTCTTTTCCCCCATGTTTTCTCTTTCTCTTTTCTTCTTTCTTCTTCTTCTTTTCTTCTTTTTCTTGTCTTGCTTTTTCTTCTTTTTCTTTCTCCCTTTTCTTCGTTTCAATTTCTACTTCTTTTCTCTTTCTTTCAAATTCTTCTTCTTGTTGTTTCTTCTGTTCAGCTTCTTTCTTTTTCTTCATTTCTTCTTCTTTTCTCTTTATCTCTTCCTCTTTCTTCTTCATTTCTTCTTCTTTTCTCTTCATTTCCTCTTCTTTCTGCTTAATTTCTTCTTCTTACTTCCTTGTTTCCATATCTTCCTTTTTTTTCTGTTCAGCAACCTCTTTCTTTTTCTTCTTCTTCATTTCTTCTCTTCTTTTCTTCTCTTTCTCGTCTTCATTTTTCTTTTTGCTCCTCTTTGTTTTTCTTCTTTCCTTGCGAAGTTTTCTCGGCTGAAAAGGCATCTTTCATGAATCCATCAATAAGAGAATTAGAAGAAGCATATTGTTCTTCAGGAGTATAAACAAAAAGGCTTTTACCTTTCGAAGCTCTAACTGACAATGGGATGTCATCTGATATAGTATCTAAGTCAGAAGCAATGTTTGCTTGAGCTCGAGTTGCCAAAGGAGGTGTAGCTGCCTAAATAAGGTCTGCAACAATAGATGTATAAAAAGATTTTCAGCTTTTGAAAAATAAATATGTAAAAAAAAATTAAGAATATTAAAAGAAGTACCTTGAGTAGAAGATGTTAGCCTCTCTTATCAATTATGATAAGACAATTGAGCTTGATAATAAGCTAAGGAAGAGACAAAAATGGTAGGAGTAATGACAGTCCACCATGCATCGAAAGCAGGCATCGTTAGGGTAGAAGACTGGAATTCTTCAAATCTAAAAGCTTGGACCCTCCTTAGAAAATCATCTTGAATAGCTTGAGCCAAATAAGTCTCCCTAATCACGGATCTGCCTTCGATGATCTCATGAATGAAAAAGTGCATGAAAGGTAAAGGCACTCCTTGTATTAACCCAAATTGCCTGGCACATTGACTTGGAGAATAGTTTTCGAAACTACAGTTACAAAATGTAGTAGACGAAATGGATCCACCCACCAAGATGCATCTAGGAGTGAGAACACTGCCCAAAAATTTCTTTGACGAATACGATCATTCAAAGAAAAGGGCTGCGAAGGGTCATCTTACAGGAAAGTCAAACGAGAAGAAGAATATTGAAATAAATAAAAAGGCTGAAAGTCCTCAGGACTTCTGATAGGAGGCAGAGAGAAGAAAATAGAGAAATAATACTCGAAAGAATATGTCAAAAAGTCTGAATACAAAGACAAATAGTATTCAGCATAACTCAAGCAAGGATCTTCAAGAGTAATTTTATATTTCAAGTTGAGCTGAGGAAAATAAGTATAAAGCCAAGTTTGGAATAGCCAAAAAGGGCCACCACAACTATCAAAAATTTCTTTCTCAACAAAAGTATATAACCCTTTATACAGAGTGCCTAAAACAAAAAAGGCCAAAGCTAGTTTCTATTGTTGAGCCAAACAAATGGCTATCAATAAATACTCCTTAGTGACTTTAATACCAGGTATAGCCAAGAGAAAGCGACAAAGCTAAAAAAGGTAAAAAAGAACTACTTCTTTGAAAGAATTTGAAAGAAGGAACAACAGAGGAAGAAATGTCATAAATTTTGATCAATTCAGAGTATCCCATACCTAAAGATTTTAAATACTCTTTTCCAGTTGTAGCAGGGACTAACAAAGCACTGACTTCAAGGCCCGTTGATGGAAGGCCTGTGAAATGAACAACATGGAGAATAGTGGGTGACATAAACCCACAAGGTCAGATCATGGCGTTGCATGAGGTAGACCAAAACCATGCTGCCGCACCTAATACCCACTTATTCATATCAAGGGTATAGGTTGAGAGCATGATGGTTTCTCGAATACCTAAGTTAACCCACTGTTGACCACTATTAGGAGTTAGCCGTGACACCTAATTAGACCAATCTAGTTTAGGGTTTATCCATGTGCGAAGAGGTGCGGGTCCGTCTCATTTACTCCAGTTCAAAAATGGTTGGTGAAGTAAGAAGGATTCATTTGGAGCCAAGGAATAACTGGATGAGAAAGATTCGGGCATGTTTGGTTCAAGAATAGGACCAAGAATGTAGTTCGAACTCGAGCTAAGATTTTGGATCAGAATATCGTGATTGCCGTATTAATCAATGTATTGTTTGAGGTCAGCAGGGAATCTTCGAGTGACAAAGGAAGGTTTAGAGCTTCTTATAGGGGCCATGGCTATTTAGCTTGTGTTTGAAAGTGCTTGAGTGAAAAGGCAATCAACAGAATACAAAGAGAATGGTTTAAGAGCGGTAAAAATGACGTTAAGGCTTCTATATAAGCCTATTTGAATGTTACGTCTTCCTCATGTGACTTGGTGGTGGGTATATTTATGATTTAACCCTAGTCATTAAAGGAATCATTAATAGGTTTAAAAGCACTTAAACCCCATTAATGATGGGGGCAATTATTTACACCACATGTAAATGACCAACCCAATGGAAGGTCAAGATTAATAAAATTTCCATAAAATGAATTATTTATAAAAAAAAATACCTCTCAAGGCTTGCAAAAGAAATTAAGGATAATATGTGCCAAGAATTAAATGGCCAATAAAATGTTATAAGAACCTATCGATGGAAACATATAAGCTCAAGTGAAAAACCCATCGAATTCTCTGTGTTGATTCTTGGGTGGTGCCTTCGAAGGAACAGTTGTTGGCGAGAGAGGTGTCAACCTTTTCAAAAGGACAAGTGTCATAATTGACATAATTAAAGGTGTTTATTTTTAGTAATGCCTTCGAAGGAATAGTTATTTGTGGTAGGCATGTGTTACAAATCACAGCCTCTTCAAAAAGACAGTTGTCATAATTAAAGGCGTTTATTTTCAAAAGCCAAAACGATTACTAGATCATGGAAGTAGAACATAACTACCCACCAACAAAGTGGAATCACAACGAATTGCCCACTATTCAAGTCAGCAAGAAGTGGCCCATGATGAAAACAGTTATGAAGGCAGTTATGAACGGTTGCAGACCAATCTATAAAAGGCCAAGTATAGACACATGAAAAGGGACTCTTACACACAACGGAAAACCTACCTATCTTTTTATTTTATCTTTCGTATTTTATTTTCTTGTAATTTTCTTAGCAAATTTCCTTTCGATAGTTGATAGGAGTAGCTTGTAACTAGTTTATAATTTCAATGCTCGATTGTAATCTCCGTCAAAGTAATAAAATTCCTTTAGTACTTTCATTTTCAATCATCATTACTTTCTGACGATGTCTTAAAATAAGGCAAAAGGACCTTGCACGCAATCGCTTGATATTTTGAAGAATTTTCTTTCGAAGGAGATTGAATTTTTTTTTGGTTAACACTTGCGTATTATATATCCTTCTTATCATATCCAATTATATTTGGCATATTCAACTTCACCTTTTAACTGTATGCGCAGTTTCCACAAAAACTACAAGTCATGCATTACACACACACACATGCTCAAGCAGAAAAGGTTGCTATAATTGAAAGACAAAAAAAACAACAAACAAAACAAAAAATAGTTCCCCATTACAATAGAACAAGTGCTATGAAACCCCCAGCCCGTGGCCGCTTCTAGGTAATTAAAAAGTTTGATCAAACTGAAGAATTCAGTTGCAGATACATATATACATATATATACACACATGGGCATACACATGCTACAGCCATAAACTTGCTGGCAATTGATAAAAAAGAGTTCTACACAAGAAACGTATCGACTAGAGAAAACTAACATCGAAATCTACTAATTTGCTTGAATTAGAGATATTCTCTCTAAAAATAAACACAATATAGTAAATTTCTTTAATCTCAATAATTAACTCCCTTAGCTCTAAAGCCCTTACAACTTTTTTATAATGGTAAAATTCTATGTTAAAGACTTGGCTCATTAAGGAAGCTAAATCCTACCAATTCTCTAATTAATAGAAAATTTTTAAAAAAATAAATTTCAGCAATGATATGCATTTAATGAGTTTTTTCTCCCTAGATATTATCTTTGCTAAATATCTTCCTCATATTAATAACTTATGCTTTTCTTTGGCTGGTAAAACAAAAACTAAAGAATCTTGATTTTAGACCAACTTCTAGCGCCAGGAATCATGGTTGTTAACCACGAATCCTCTACTCCTCCCCGTCGACAGTTAGTCAGCAAATGGGTTGGTGGTGGAATCGTTATCTAAAACCTCGTGTTTCATGACAAGATGTTGATTTAGTTGACGATTTTGAGGTTGACAAAGTAACTCAATCAGCAGAAAATAATTCTCCCTGTGTGGTTGTCTGTGGGTGATTGTGAGTGTGTGTTAGGCAAAAGTTAGTGTGAGTATTAGGCGATTGTTAGTGTAACTAGTTAGTCAGTTAGATGATAGTTAGGACCAATTGTAGCTAAACAAACTTCTATATAAATGGAAACAGAGTCGATGCCTCAGTGAGGTTGAGGAATGTAAAATTTCTAACTACATAATAAAAATCTCTCTCTTCTCATCTTTCTTCATGCTATTAGAGCCATTTACTCTCAACAGAGCTTGGATCCTACAATGGCTTCTCAATCATCTTTTTCATTGCCTCCAAGCTTGAATCTGCTAATCTCCAAACCGAATTCCTTTGTTATTGTGATATTGGACTCTACCAATTATATCGTGTAGAGAAGCCAACTACAGAACATTCTTCAAGCTACAGACCTAATCGGCTATGTGGATGGATCAATCGTTTGTCCTCCATCAAAGATTGTAGATGAATCCAATAAGGAGATTGATAATCATGAAGCAACAAGATGGAAATTGATCAACTCACATCTTCTGAGCTCTATCACAACAACTCTTTCGCCAACAATTTATATGGCAATCCTCTCATGCAAACACTATTGCAAAGTATGAATGACATTGAGTAAGAAATTTACTTCGCTATCTAGCTCACATGTTCAACAGTTGAAGAACAAGTTGAGTAATGTTTGCAAAAAGGAAAATTTGATGGATCAGTACCTGTCTGAGATTAAAGACATTGTTGATATGCTTGCCTAGGCATCGACACCTGTAGACGATGAAGATTTGATTTTGATTGTTCTGAATGGGTTGCTTGATGAATATAATGCATTCCAAACAATCATACGAGTAACATTAAGTTCTATCAAAATGGAAAACCTTTCCTCACTTCTCTGCTCAGAGGCAATACACGTCGAAAAAGTTAACTCACACACTGTAAGTGATCTAAATGTTGCATTTGCAACTAATACAACCAATAACCCAAGGGGTGGTATGTTCTCAAACAGAGGTATGTCATATGCAAGAGGAAGGTCGTCAAATAGAGGATTTCGAGGACGCCAATCAAACTTCAGGTTCTCTCGAAGAGGAGGTGGACGACAAGCTATAGCAAATCAGCAACTCTCCCCCTCGCAACCTATAATTTGTCAAATTTGTGGTAAAATGTACCACATTGCCATTAATTGCTGGTATCGACATGATTCGAATACACAAGTTTCTTGACCTCCTTCTTCCTCTAGTTCCCAATCCTCTCAGCCTAGGGCTTGGACAGCCCAGGCAACACCTCACTCCCCTCGAAACTGGTATCTTGATTCTGCAGCCACTGATAACATACCCATGACTTGAAAAACTTGTAACTATATCAGCCCTATCAGGGCACTGATCAAGTAACCATAGGTGATGGATCTACTATGTCCATTAGTCACTCAGGTAAAGGAATTTTACCTACACTTACCACTTTTTTCTAGCTTCATAAAATCCTTCATGTTCCTCATATAACCTCTAACCTACTCTCTGTTCAAAAGTTTACTAAAGATAACAATGTGTCGTTATCTTTGATTCTGATTTCTTTCTAATCCAGGACAAAACAACGAAGAAAATCCTCCATAAAGGATCAAATGCTCAAAGACTATACCAGTTGTCATCTTCAACCAAGCCTTCCTCGGTCTTGGGATCTCAGACCTTGCTGAGTTCTACTCCTTAGACAACCACAGCAACACTCTCTATGTGGCATAATCGTTTAGGCCATCCTTCTATTGGCAAACTTCAATGTTTTACAAAATTGCTTCATACTTCTACTACAAATCTTGCACCATGTACTCATTGTTCTATAGCTAAAAGCTATAGGTTACTTTTTACGAATTCAACTACAGTTGTGAATAAGCCTGGCTCACTGATACACAATGACGTTTGGGGCCCCTTCAATGCCTCAAATTCAGCTTTTAAATACTACTTGTTGTTTGTTGATGAGTTTAGTAAGTTTACTTGGTTATATCTCCTTAGTTATAAGAGTGAAGTACTCTCTAAATTTTACAAATTTGTTGCGTACTTTGAAAAGCAATTTCAGACCCATATCCAAATCTTTCGCACTGATGGTGGCAGTGAGTTTGTAAATTAACAATTACACACATTTTTCAGATCTAAGGGTATAATTCATCAACATTGTTGCCCTTATACTCTACCTCAGAATGGGATTGTCGAGAGAAAACAAAAGAAAATTGTTGAAACCGTAATTGCTCTTCTTCATCAATGTGTTATGCCAATCAAGTTTTAGTTTGAGGCTGTTGCAACAGCCACATACCTCATTAACAGGTTACCTTCTTCTCAACTTTCCAATCTAACTCCCTTTAAAACTTTATTTCACTCCTTACATGACTACAATTTTCTCGAGGTTTTTGATTGTCAATGCTTTCCTTGGATGCGGACTTATAGCCCACACAAGCCTACTCTAAGGTCAAGTGCTTGTGTTTTTGTTGGTTATCACCCTACGGTTAAAGGGTATAGATGTTTAGATCCACTCACTGGGAAGATATATCTCTCACGTCATGTTATCTTCAATGAAACCATTTTTTCCTTTGTTGCACCTTCTTTTTCTGTGCCTGCCCCTGATCAACCTACACATTATTTGATCTTTTCCACTATTTTTGGTCTTCTTTCTCTCATCTTTCTACTTATGCTTCTACCTCTCCTACTTCGTCTTCACCTTCTTCCTATTCTTCTCCTAGTTCACCTGCATCTACTTCTACTTTTTCTCCTTCCAGCTTATCAACTCCTTCCATATCTCCCTCTCCAGCTCCTACTTAGTCTGCATCTCATTCAATCATCATTACCTCAATTTCTATTGACTTGCCTATTTCAGCTCTTGCTCCTTCAGCTTCTTCTTTCAAACATCATCCTATGATCACTCGATCCAAATCAATCTCTCAACCCCTATCTCTACCTCTCTTGCTTCCACTGACTTGTCCCTTGATCTTCGAGAACCTAATACCTTTAAAAATGCTCTCCAATCTCCAAAATGGCTAGCTTCCATGAAGAAAGAGTTCTCTGCTCTCTAGGCTCAGCAGACCCGAATTTTAGTTCCTCCTCCTAGTGATAAAAATAACATTACTTGCAAATGGGTGTTCAAACTTAAAAAGAATTCTGATGGTTCAATTGCAAGGCATAAGTTTCGTCTCGTTGCCAATGGATATCCAAACAACCTGCCATTCACATAATTCTTTCCCTTGCTCTTCATTACAAGTGGCAAATTAAGCAACTTGATATTTCCAATGCCTTTTTTTATGGGGTGCTAGAGGATGAGGTTTACATGGCTCAACCTCTAGCATTTCCTGATACCACTCATCCCTCTTATGCCTGCAAATTAAAGAAGACCATCTATGGCTTGCGCCAAGCTTCTCAAGCATGGTACTCCACCTTCTCGGCATTTCTCTTCCATCATGGCTTAAAAAATAGCTATAATGAGCCATCTCTTTTTGTCTATAAAACTGCGGCTACTATAACCATCCCCTTAGTCCAGGTTGATGACATATTACTCACTAGTAATGATTCTTAACACATTCATCATCTTCTCACCCATATGCATTCTACATTCTCTATGAAGGAACTCAGTGACGTTTCTTATTTTCTAGGCATATCAATTCAAGCTGTATCTTAGGGCTACTTTCTTTCTCAACAAACTTATGTTGCTAACATTATTGCTAAGGCTGGCATAGCTCAATGCAAGCCTTGCCCGTCACCTCATTCTGTTAAACCTCCTATCTTAGATTCTTCTCCCTTTTCATAACCTACCTTGTATCGCATCATTGTAGGAGCCTTTTAATACCTATCCATCACTCGGCCTGATATTTCTCTGAGTGCCAATCAAGTTTGTCAGCATATGTCTTCACCCACAAATGCTCATTTTTTTGCTGTCAAATGCATACTTCGGTATGTTCAAGGCACTCTAGACCATGGTTTGTTATTTCAGCCAAGCTTCCTCGCTCTTTCAGCCTTTTCAGACTCTGATTGGGCTGGTGACAATACTGGCAGACGTTCCACTTTTGGGTTTTGTGTTTTCCTTGGTTCCAACTTGATCTCTTGGTCTGCCAAGAAGCAATATGTGGTCTGTCGGTCCTCTACTAAAGTAGAGTATCGTGTCTTAGCTCACACAACAGCTGAGCTTTCTTGGCTGAAAATGTTGCTCCATGATTTTCATCTCTCTCCTTCTCAACCAACTCTTTGGTGTGATAATAGCTCTACAACTTCTCTTTTCACCAATCTAGTGTTTCATGCCCGATCGAAACACATTGAGGTTGGTTATCATTACATTCGTGACAAGGTTGTCTCTAATGAGATTTCTTTTTAACATATACCGTCTGTTGAACAGGTGACTGATATTTTCACTAAGCCACTCCATGTTTCTCGATTTCAATATCTTATAGCCAAGGTCCTGGTTTGTTCTTCACCCACCACTCGCTTACGGGGGACTAATAGTGTAACTCAACCAATAGAAAATAATTCTCCCAATGTGGCTGTTTGTGGGTGATTGTGAGTGTGTGTTAGGCAAAAGTTAGTGTGAGTATTAGGCAGTTGTTAGTGTAATTAGTTAGTTAGTTAGATGGTAGTTAGGGCTAGCTATAGCTAAACAACTTCTGTATAAATGGAAGTACAGTTAGTGCCTTAGTGAGGTTGAGGAATGTAAGAATTCTAACTACAGAATGAAAATCTCTCCTTCCCATCTTTCTTCAGAATTAGAACAGTCGTGGTCAGCTCCATACAAGTCATTCGTTCCTCTGCTCGGGCCTTTTTTGTAGCATCATCACGTTTATACATCTCATCAACAGCGACAAATCTTTCTCCTCATCTCCTGTTTGTAATCCCACCTTATGCCATGATCAAGCCTGCTTGAGTTAAAGATACTCTCTCTAATAACAAACTTAATAAAAGAGCCCAATAATTTGTATTAATCAACAACTAAATAGCCCTAAGGCTTATTACAACGCATTTCATGAGAGCAAATCCTAATCGAATAAAAAAATCAAAAATTAAGGCAGTACAATCTTACCAAAATAAAAAATATTAAAAAAGATTATTTTGACTTAAGGTCAAATTTAACTACTAAAAACATATAGGTAGAAGCATGCCCCAAACAAGCGGCACTAAAAAAATTCTAAAAAAGTTATTACTAAAATAAAAAAAATGAAATGACAAAATTACAAATTTCAATGCTTAGACGATAGAATTTGGCCAACAATTACCTTAGGCCATGGCATAATGATAAGTCTTGTTCGTTGAGCTATTTTCAGTAAAACATGGGCCTTCTAAGGCTGAACCTGTAACAATTTAAGTGGACCACTAACCCAATCACTTGAATACAAATTCTAACAGCGTAGACCAAATTGTTTAAGTTCAATTTATTAATAGTAGCAAACAAATTTTTTTATATACCAGATTAAGTTTATATCTCTCACTAGTGTGGAATAGAATATCACAAATCTGTTAATGTCAGGTCGTGCCTCTACTCTCTCCTTTTAGCTTTTCGATAATCCAAAACTTCCACACAAAAAAAAACACAAGAACTCTGCATCAGTAACTCAACTCAAATAAGAATTAAGGAACACATGAAAAGAAAAAAGTGTGGAGCTAAATTGAACAAAAAGCACATAATATTAAAAAAATCGCATGAAACATTAGATCTCACCTTTTTCAAGATTTGATTATGCATGTCATGATTAAAATGTAGTTAAAATGAAACTGCAAGCACAATTTATTTATTTAGTCATAGGGATACATATTTCTTATGTTTATGCATAGAACAATTGGTATAAAATCTTAGTTTCTGACTTTTCTATGGGTTTTTAGTTGGTAGATACCTTTCACATCCAATAACGTTAATAGTGGCAGCTCATTCTTAATTAATACATTCAAGCAAGAAAGTATAGGTAGAGGGCATTAGAACAATGCCCCAAGAGGCGGATTAATTGTCTCAAGAGTCAACCTCAAACTACCTTTCAATTTTATTTTAATAACTAAACCAAACTAAATAAAACTAAAAAGAATTCCAATTAATTAGAATTAATTATATAAATTTTTTTTACGCAATTCTACTATATTAAATGTTATATTTTTAATTAATTTTAATAAATTTATATATAATTTCTTAGTACGTACGATATCTCATATCAATTTACGTCTATCATTTTTCTTAATATTTATATTACCTTGTTATATTTTTTTTGTTATTGCATCTACCTTATATATATCTAAATCAATTTCATTTTAATAGATTTAAAAAATCATCATAATTAAAGTTTTGGGTAATCGTGGGGAGCAATCATTGAAAGAAAAAAGCACCGAAACCTTCTCAATTTGTCATAAAAAAAAATTTCCATCCAAATCTTACCCTCCACTCACAATGGAAGTGTCGGCAACTAGTTCATGAAGAAAGATTTAAAAGCTGGGTCTAGCCATGGCTTCCCATATATAGTTGATCATCATATGGCAAAACTTTCATCTTCTGAATGTCTTTTTAGTTCTTTCCACACACACACACACACACACACACACATATATAAACATATATATATATAATATATACATCCCAAAAGGCAGCCAAAATGACGTATGATACAATCTTGGCAAGAAGTTTTAGCAGCCACGACCAGAAGAAGTTGGGGTGGGGAGCCTTTGTCGGTTGCCTGATCATTGCATTGAGCCTTTGCACTGTGTTAAAGCCTTATTTGGATCCTATACCAATTTGTAAGTCCTTTTTGCCTATCTTACTTACCAATAATTAGATCTGAAATAACCATTTTTGGGCTTTTTTAAACATTTCCAATTATTTGTGAATGTTCCCTTTATTAGCAAGATTGAGGCCTTAATGCCTTATTCCAAAAATAATGTTACTTTTTTGGTTCTCAAAATCCGGATTTTATATTTCGACCATTACATATTATATAAATTTATATGCAACGAAAATTTTGGAGTTCTGATACTAATATTTATAAATGTATTGATCTATATTGTTCAATATTAGTTGATGCATAGCAATATCAATATGTATTAAAACGGCACTTCAAACAGTGCATTCCTTTGTTTTCGCTCTAAATATATACACCAAATTCGTTTTTCAGTGAATTTGCAGGTGTCGTTGGGTGCCGGCGCCCTTAAAATGCTAACGACCGAGCAAATAAGCAGCCTACCTCAAACAGGCAAGTCTATATATGTTTGGTATTTCTTGGCATGAACAAAGTTACTGAAGAATAACCAAATTGAGCTGATTTTCAGTGGATTGGCAAGTTGGCATTATCCTATGGAACTGGATTCAGTTAAGAAACTTAAAATTGTTTCTCTGTCAATGGGGTTTCAGATGTTCAAACAAAAGAAACCAAGCCAATTTGCAACACTTCAGAGCCAAGATCAGATGTCTGCGAGACAAGTGGCGATGTACGGATTCACGGCACCTCATCCACCGTTTTTGTCGGCCCAACTGGCCCCGGCACCTCATCCACTGTTTTCGTCGCCCCAACTGGCCCCGGCACCCTTCCCGGGACCCAGTCATGGATCATAAGGCCTTATGCTAGAAAAGGAGAGAGAACTGCCATGGCGGGAGTTAGAGAATTTACAGTCAAGATGGTGACATCTTCCCAAGAACTCAACCTCCTCCCTCATTGCACCCACAATCACAGCGTTCCCGGCATTGTTTTTTCGACCAGTGGGTACGTCGGAAACCACTTCCACGACTTCACCGACGTCGTGGTCCCGCTCTTCCTGACTTCCCGACAATTCGACGGTGAAGTAAAGTTTCTTGTGGCCAACAAACAGTCCTGGTGGATTACTAAATACCAAGCAGTGCTTCAAAAATTGTCAAACTATGAGATTATTGACATTGACAGAGAATCTGGAGTGCATTGCTTCCCAAGCATGATCGTTGGGCTTAAAAGACACAAAGAGTTCACCATTGATCCTCCATATTCCATGAAAGACTTCAGGAAGTTCTTAAGAGAAACTTACTCACTGAAGAGGGAGAGAGCTATGAAACTAAGAGATGGGGAAGGAAAAAGGCCCCGGCTTCTGATCATCGCAAGGAGGAGAACCCGGTCATTCGTGAACCCAGAAGAGATAATCGACATGGCTACGAGGCTAGGGTTTGAAGCGGTGGTCACCGAGGCGGGCCCGGATTTGGGAAGATTTGCAGGGCTGGTGAACTCATGTGATGTGATGATGGGGGTACATGGAGCTGGCCTAACCAACATTGTTTTTCTCCCTGAAAATGCCATTTTTATACAGATAGTTCCATTGGGAGAGATGGAATGGATGGCCAGGACTGCCTTTGGAGAGCCTGCAGTGGAGATGAATCTGAAGTACTTGGAGTACAAGATTGGAGAAGAAGAAAGCTCTTTGAGACAAGAATACCCTCCTGACCATCAAGTTTTTAGAAACCCTAATTCTATAAGCAAGCAGGGATGGATTGCTTTTAAGTCAGTGTATTTGAATAAGCAGAATGTGAAGCTTGATGTGGGTAGGTTTAGGGCTACTTTGTTAGAAGCTCTAAAGCTTCTGCATCAGTAGATGTGGATTTATATGGAACAGAGTTCAAATTGTATATGCATTCATCATTCCTAATCATTTCTTGTATTTCACATTTCCTAAGACAAACATTCCTTGCAATGGAGCAAAAAGATTTTTTTTCCCAGTTAAGTGACATTCTCATCCTTGATCCCTATTTCACTGCTTTTTTCCTTTCAATTGTCAAAATTTCTATTTTAAGTACTTCTAAATGCCCATAAATTGAAAAAATAAAATTAAAAAATTTAAAAAATCTACTCGGCCCATAAAAAAACAAAGCACGTGCTTTGGACCCCCTATTTATTTCAAAATGTTAGGGTCCTAAATTTTTATGGCACCATATTTGATCTCTGTAGTTGACCTTAATAGAAGAATTAGAATGGAATATTTTAAAATAGATGGACCCAATTCAATTGTATGTACAAACCAAAAGGTTCAACAAAATGAGATTCGGTGGTCCAATTTGAAATTCTAAAAGCTATTGAATTTAATTGAAATAAAAGAAATAAAATATTCTGAATATTATTATTTCATGCTTCATAGATAGAAAGGACAGAATACTAATTCAATCTTAAGTTGGAACTCTTGATAATTTCTTAGTAGCAAGAATCAAACAAAGAATTCAAGGCCTTCAGGTTCAGGGTTGATTTATTTTGTTTTTATTTTATTTCTCTAGTTTTTATTGGGAAAATATATGGAAAAATCCCCAACTTTTTAGGTTCGCTTAAGGTTTCAAAAAACAAACTGAGAACATTAAAAAAAACATATGTTCTCTTGACTTTCTTTAACGAAGATCGTCTAATCATGTCCTTACTAATTTTTCTTTTATATTTGGATCTTCAAAAAAAAAACCATTAGGGGCGTTAAAAAAAATAGAAAAAGAATCAAGAGGAAAAAACTCACTTCGGCAACAACTCTTTCGGCTTTTTGGCCAACACTTTTTTTTTCTTTTTTAACACTTCTCATAGGATATGAAGAGATTGAGTTCTCCTTCACCTACAATACTTGTTTAGAGTATTCATGCAGTATTACGTGACATTATTAAACAGTGCTCTCAATTAATAAAGTCACTCTCAAGCAATGACAGAGTAATAATTTTTGTTGGTATGATAATGCGAATTTAACTTTATTAAATAGTTGAAAGACAAAATTATCCACATTGTACATGTTAAAATGTTTCATTATTCCAAAATACTATGTAATTAATGTCACATAATACATAGAATATATATATATATATATAACACATACTAAACCAAATATTGTTTTAACAATACAAAGTTGACACCTTCCTTCAAAAGAGACAATATTGTAAATACACATGGTTATAGTCCGAGCTTATCATTCGACCTACCTAAGCTGAGAGATGAAGATTGTTAAGATGTCACATAACATATTAAAATCAAATAATATTTTAACAATACAAAGTTGACACATTCATTTTGGAAGAGACAATATTATAAATACATATGATTATCCTAGCCTATCATGCAACCCACCAAGGATGAGAGATGAAGATTGTTAAGATGTCACCCTCCATCCTATAACTCATTGGAGGCTTCAAAATCAACTTTCAAATGCAAAGACTTCCATGAGCTGTAATGCAAATCAGTTCAACTATGTACACATTATTAAACCACAAAATTAAATATTCGTCATTGTATTTTGTCGGTAAGAACGTGCTTTGTTCAGAAAAATAAAAATAGCGCATCATCTTACCAATAAAATACAGCGATTAGTGGTTGATTCTGTAATTTAACTATGTGTACTTATAATTTTTCAATGCGAATTACGCAATCGCTTAAAACCCTACGCGTGATGAAGGCCTCAAATTTTTAGAGCTCCATAACAAGCCTATGTATATAGATTTTAGAAATTAACTCATATTTATTAAAATTTAAAAAAACTATAAAATATTTGGGCGCCTAAATAGAATAAAGCATCACTTGTTACTATGATCTTACCCATTTAAATGAAGTAGAACGTAAATTTTGTGACAAAAATATTATTTGTAAAATAAAAATTTTATAAAAATGTCTATTGCAAATTTGATGGGCACTAGAAGGCAAGACCCATAAAGCCTTTAAGGAATTTAGTTCGTAGTGAATCCGACCCATTCCCTCCTAATCAGCCTAAATGATTTCTTATTGATGAGATTAAGGAAGATGGTCAAACTAGCTCGATCATTTGTCCAGCCACCTTCAATCTGATTAAGTAAGGATAACTAATCAGCGGCTAATCTAATCAGTTATTGTTGAGATTTAGCGGGTACAAATTTCCTACGCAGCGAAAACAGAAACATAGGCTACGATCCACGCAAATCAAATAGAGAACAGGAACAACCAGAAAAAACAAGATAATATATGTTATTCGGCTGGTTGCCTACTTCTACGGAATAAGAAGAAAGAATCCACTATTGTCAATAAAGATTACAATCACTCTCTATCACACTCAAAATGTATCTATTGCCTCAAACTTGAGCCTCTCGTCGTCTCTCTACACACCCTCTAGCCTTCTGCCTGAGCCTCTTAGGTGTATGGACGTTCTAAGATTTCTATAAAATATAAAACTCTTATATATTAAGTCTCTTAGGTCAAGACTTAACCCTAGCAGCCACGCAAGAAAAAAAAAACATGTTTCGCGACGAGCTGCTCGAGTGGTCACTAGCCCGAGACCTCCTGTGTACAAATCCGCTCGAGTGGACCTTTGGCCGCTCGAGCGGTCCCAAGCCTGAGACTAAAATTCGAGACAACAAACCAGCAATCTCCACATTGGCTCAAATTTCTGAACCATCACCATCTTGAAGATTTTTTGGTTGCCTCGTCCTACACCCTTTTCATAAGTATGGGTGCTCCACCCTCTCTGTTCATCAAATTGAATGAACCTGAACCAAATTCAAGTCACACTTGAACTTGACCCTATTGAAATCAACAGTCTTCTTAATCTTTGATAGTTTTTCAAACTCTAAATTAGAAATCTTCTGTGGTAATTCCATCTTCTCTGATACTGCTACTTGTCCCTGATCCTTTCTTGATCTGCCTAACCTTCTGGTAAGACGAAGGATTCCCACTCACTGTTCTTGTTGCTATTGACTTCAATCATAATCAACCATTTTTTTGGGTGAACTTGTCTGACTAAGCTCCACCTTAACTGTTACACTCTTCTTCTGATTTCTTAACATACTCTGCTTATCAACCTGACCAAGTTTCAAATGTTTGTATCTCGTGTTGTCCCTGCTAGAATTAGTCTATGTGATAGCGGTAACTCCACCTATCACCGTGTCCCATACTAATTTGTATAAATTCTCAATTTTCTATCATTTCATGATAATCATAGCACCTTTGCTAAACTTCACTGCTCCACCTTTTCCTATGTATCTATAACGCAAAGAATCCAAAATCCTTTAAAAAATTAAATTTTTCTTTAGTCTTGGTATATGCCTGACATTCTTCAAAACCCTTACAACACCGTCAAACATTCTTATTTTCACTGTACCCATTCCAATCGCTTGACATGCCGTGTCATTCCCCATTAAAACTGTACCACTGTTGCACAGCTTATACGTGTCAAAGCATTCTTTGGTTGGACCCATGGTTTGAGTATCATGAATCTAATATCCATGAATTTGACAGAAAATCAAAATCTGAAGAAACAAAAAATGCATCTTCGTCTACCTCACTGTCTAACGATTCTTCAAAAAAACTAACGGATTCTGCAGACGCTTTTTCACTCTTCTTTTCTTTCAAATATTGCTTCAATTCTTGGCACTGGCTCTTAAAGTGACCAATTTTGTAGCAATAAAAGCATTTCACGTTCTTCCTTACACGTGACTTGGACCGAGATCTCTCTCTATTGGAATCCTCTTCACTTGATCTACTACTTTCCTCTGCTTGACTCAAACTTAGCCAACAACAGTCCATCTGCATCTGATTTACCATCCATCTTCATCTTTTCATGTGACAAAAAAAGAGCACCGGTGGCCTCTTCAAGTTCTAGAGTTTCTTTTCCGTACATCAAAGTCGTCACCAGATGATCATAGAATGATGGAAGTGATGCCAATAGGAGTATTACATTATCCTCATCATCAACTTTTACTCCAAATCCAAATGACTGTGTGATGAGCATATTAAACACATTAAGATATTTCAAAAGATTTATACCTTTTCTCATTTGCAATCTATACAGTTGTTTCTTCACGTATAACTTACGGGCAAGATTTCTCTTTATGTAGAGACCTTACAGCTTCTGCCAGATCTCATGCGCTGCCTTTACATCAAGCATGTTGTGAATAATCTCGTCTCCTAAATTTAACCGAATCGAACTCGCGGCCTTGGAATCAATGACCTCTCAATTGTCATTGGTCATCTTCTCTGGCTTCCTTGCCTAACTGAGTAATGCCTTAGAGACCCCTTACTAAATCAACAAATCATTCATCCATCTCTATCACAGAGCGAAATTATTCTTTTCGGTAAATTTCTCGACTTTATATCTAATGTTCACCATCTCTTCTGCAGTCTTGTGACTAGGTCTTTAATCTCACTCTGATACCAGTTGTTAGAATTTAACGGGCACAAATTTTTTATGCAACGAAAATAGGAACGTAAGCTACAATCTACTCAAATCAAATAGAGAACAAGAACAACTAGAAAAAATAAAATAATATACGAAGTTCGGCTAGCTGTCTACCTTTACGGAATAAGATGAAAGAATTCACTATTATCAATAAGGATTACAATCACTCTTTATCACACTCATAATGTATCTGTGGCCTCAACTTGAGCTTCTTGTTGTCTCTCTACACACCCTTTAACCTTTTACCTGAGCCTATTAGTTGTATGGACATTCTAAGGTTTTTATGAAACATAAAATTCTTATATATTAAGTCCACTAGGTCAAGACTTAACCCTAACCACCTCACAAGAAAAAAAAACCTATTACGCGACAAGCCGCTCGAGCAGTCACTAGCCCGAGACCTCCTGTGTACAAGTTCACTCGAACAAACCCTTGACTGCTCAAGCGGTCATAAGCCTGAAATCAAAATTCAAGACACCAAACCTACAGTTATGTGGCGCATATCTGATTAGGCGCGTGTGGACTTCGAGAAAGGATACTGCATGTACAGTCTTAAAGGGTTTTCATGTGACGAATCTACGATGTGACTTGGAGTCATATATAAGGGACTAACAAGGAATTCAAGTGGACAGCTTTCCTCTAACGAATATTTATTCCTTTCTCTCTCTAACTTACTTGAACTTTACTTCACCTAAAAACTAATTTGACCATTGGAGAAGAACCCACAAAATAACCCATCAACACTCATCCTAACGGTTTCTTTTGAGTGATTTTAGGAAGCAATCTAGATCGTCGACAAACCATCAGAGAAGAAGCACCATCAAAT
>JAOTRH010000016.1:10730411-10743268 GCA_034768845.1 Heliamphora exappendiculata | reverse complement strand
ATGATAAAGAAACAGAAAATATAAATTGCTGGTGTTTCTCACTTGAAATTGAGAGAGATTCTTCATTGAAAACTCATGGAATTTATACACCATAAAAACAGCTGCAATATGTATTCAAATTACAGCAGATTTAGTGCGAGATAGAGAGATTACAGCATGCAGAGAAAGATGGAGAGGGAGTTTTTTTCTTTTTTTGTTGGAGGATAATATTAAATCATCGGAACGCCATTTAAAATGTAGCATACTTTTTTTACGCACAAGTTTTTAGTTAGGTTTTTAAAGTAAGGGTATAATCATAGAACATTATCTATTCCCCCCCCTTCCTTTCCGCTGAACAAAACAACTGGGAGAGAACTCCAAATCCATTCCTTGGGGGATACTTCTTGCCCCCCACCCCCACCCCCAAAAAAAACACAATATAACACCACAAAAAAAGGACCCAAAAAAAAAATTTCCATCCCTTGTGCCAAATGTGAAAGTATCATCAAATATTTACCTTTTCTTGAATAAGTTCTTCAAGCTCTTTCTTCAATCTCAGATATGTATCTGCTAAGGCAGGTTTCATGAAAAACTCCAAGTATCCTCCCAACATTTTCAAGTGTCCATCCTATCCAATGCAAGAAATGGTTCGCGTAAAAATCGTGGCAAGATAATGAATCAAAATGGTTACTATGAATATATTTGGCAAGAACTATAATTGCTAATAGTATTATGGATAGAACAAGAAACTTACCAGGCCCCCTCTAGAAATGTTTCCTCCGAATAAGAGAACCACAGAATCAGATACCGCTGTTGAATCCCGAAGAAACACCGAATTCACTTTAACCTTTTCATTGAAAACCAGCCATGGGCGTGGAATTTTGGATTCCTGGGCGTTCACAGAATTCTGCCATAAAGGAAAAGGAAATGCAGTCCACATAAAAACACAAATTAAACCAAATTCAAGAATAATGCTTGCTGAACACCATAGCAGCAAAAAAGGTGAGAAACTTACCGAGTACATAAGTACCTGACCATCCTCCATTGTTTTTAATGATATAGACTTTTCTTTATTCTGTGAAGATAAATTCCAATTAGTTCCATCCATAGTTGTCAAATCGATAATTGAATCGTGAATCGAAATTACCTATTCTCGAATCATGAATCGTAAAGATTCAGTTATAAATTCTAAAATACATCAAAAAAATATATCTAAAATAGTTAAATATTAAAAATGCATTATAAACATGAAAAAGTTTAGTCATAAATCAATAAAGAACTTGTTTTGAATGATGAGCATATAGTATAATTTTTAAGACGCTTGCATCTAGGATAAGAGATGTGAGTTTGAGCTTTATCGTGATCAATGATCCTATATTGCATTATTAATTATGTTATGATTTATAACAATTTGTAAACACTTTTTAAAATTTGGGGGCAACCAACCCAAAATCAATTGGCAATAAGTGGAGAAATCTCTAAATTATATAAATTAAACTTGAATAGCTAAAAAAAGTGACGTGGGATGTCTCTAATCCTCTCCGCACGTGTCGCCCAGTTACATGTGAAGATGATATAAAAATAAATGTAATAAATAAAATAGACACTGGGTAAAAACTTAACTCGCGAAACCACTTCACACAACTTTGATACTAATCATACTATGTTAGAATTTATAGTTATCCAATACAAAACCAATTACTATTTGGTAGAGAGACATCTAAGATATATATATAAGATTGGATAGCTAAGAAATGTGACGTGGAACAAGTCTCTATAATGTAAAATTATAAGTTAAAAGAAACAAGATTCGAGACTTACTTAGTATTGAATCGATTTCTTAATTTATCGAATCGATACGTATCGAATCGTGTGATACGTATCGTGAATCATACTACTCTTGCTTTTGTCGATTCAGCTCACGATACGAATCGATTGTTAGATGTATCGAACCGAATAGTACGATACGTATCGTGAATCGTACGATTCTAATAATAGAGGTTCCATCCAGTGTGTTGACCATGGCAAAGAAATAAAATATTAATATACTACCCTAACATTCTGGATGGAACCCTGGAGAGAGCAATAACAGCCCCAAATTGTTAATCTTTCTTCTTTATTTATTTATTTATTTTATTGATAAGTAAATCAATAAACAAATATACACCTGGCATTAAGGGATGACACTCCCGTGTCCAAAACTATACAGGGATGACACTCCCTCAACTCCCAACTATATAAAAAATTGATAAGGGAATTTTTCATTAGACTGTAAGAGGTGAAAACAAGGAATTACTAAGAAAAGATGAAAACAAATAAAGAGTTTACAAATACCAATAATAGCTAGCAGAGAAAAATAACAGAATTCAAAATACAGAGATATTAATGGAGTGTACCAACAAAAGAAGAAATTATGCGTAACTCACCACAACAGAGCATATGCCAGGGAATAGGCCAGCACAGATAATGGCTCGGATCAGATTTTCATCGTGGCTCCATGTGTTGCAAGTTTCTATATTGCCATCAACCAGGCCAGTGTCCTTAAGCAAATAAAAGAATTGCTTCCGAAGGGAGTCAATGGCTTTCAGAGTTTGTGCAGAAAGGAAATTTCTCCAACAATACTCGTAACCAGATTGCTGTCTTTCAGAATCTTTCCAACCCTCAAAAGCCCGGACAAGAGCAAGATGGTCACTGTAATCACGGGCAGAAAACTGGGCCTTGGCAGACTCTGCAAGCTGCAAGATTTGGCCAAGAGACCACCAAAGGTAAGTTGTAAGGCCTTCATAGACGAGACAACATAAGATAAAGGTTGTAAAAAAATGAAGAGGGAAAACCCAAATAATCTGGATGCTAAATTCATATATCTGATCTCACAAATGAAGATTTAGTGTATGTACAAGTGATGACGAGTTGATATTGGAGAAATTCAAAAGATTGAGGTGTAGGGCAAGAAAATAATAATAAGGTAGGGTGTAACATCCTAGGTATTACTTTCCATTTCATCCATTTTATCTTGCATTCTATTGATGCATTGAACTCCTAGAAAGAGAATGCCATGTAAGTTAGTGTATTATAGTAGCCTTACTAACAACATGCATCACGCTTTGAATGAATTGAATCCTAACATGGAGATTTTTCATGCCACTACGACTAATCGAATCAGACACTTTTTAACTGCAATACTTAGGATCACCATTTTTGTTGAAGCAATTCTAAGCATGAAAATGTAGGACCTCTTTTTCTACATATGCAGCGGCGAGTTACCAGGGAAGACGGGACAACTTCTTTCCCCTATTGAGAGACCTTGTCAAGTGTGTGTTTTAGAGATGGGCAACTAATTGACAGTTTGTTTCATTAGATTGATAGCAGTTGAATGTCTTAATCAAGGACCTTGATCAAACTAGGTTAATGCTAACTCTAATCTCAAGCTCGAAAGGAAATCAATCATGATCAATTAAGGTTAAACATGATTAATTAGAATGTGTAAATGATTAAAACCAATTGTGTGAAGCAAATTGTCAATAATCAAAACTAATCATATTTTCTAACCTTAAACATATGATTAATTAAATTAATGGGCATAATTAATTAGTTGAGAGATGAATCATCCATAATTCAGCACACACACAAAAAAGAAGAACCATCCATGGTGAAAGAGTGGGAGTGTGCCACCTAATGCTTGGCAACGCCTCATGCTTAACATGCAAGAAATGTGTCTTTACCTGTTTTCCCAACTAATGTGTAAATATACAAAAGGGAGAGAGAGAGAGAGAGAGAGAATTAGGTGTACACTTCAGCAATAAATATGTTTGCTTAGAAAGAAAATCGAGGCAAAATCAAGAAAAGGGGTAAATGAGATAAAAGGATAGGAGAATCAAAGAGGGATGGTTTACAACTCCAAAGTCCAAACTAAGGTAAGAAACCTCATCTACAGTCTATTCTCTTCAATTTAATCACATGAATCTTTCTAAGATGTTATGATAAGATTATGATTAAATTTTAGTTAGAGAATGAAGGGAATTGAGAAAGAAAACAAAATCCAGAAAGCACTTCGATGGAAGTCAATAATCACAAACTTCAGCCGAAACTTTAAGGAGACAATTTCTAAGACCAGTTCATGGCATTATCATGTGAAATTTAAGTATGTTGGAACTTACAACATAACTAATTTGGTTGGATCCGATAAACTACACCAGAAAGGTGTGCCCACTTCATTGCCCAAAAATTGGGCCTGAATTTTTAGTTGCCTATAAGGAGTTATGATTGAAATAGTAACAGGGTGTCAGTGTTGGGCAAGATTTGCAGAAGCTAAAAATAGGATATGTTCTTGGTTAAATATAAATAAATTCAAAAACTTTGAACTATCATTGAATGTATGCATGGAAAGATATAGGTCAAGTTTCTAATTCAATAAATGATACAGCTATTCAAATTTTCCCAAGGAGTTGTGTTCAAACCAGTAGAGCATGTCACTGCTACCTGTAAGCAGCACCAAGGGTAAATTTGAGACAATCTGAATCTTTTGTGAGGTTTTGACCTATGAGCCCTAGATCATTACAAAGTCACACGCGCGCGCGCACACACACACACACAATATCATTATAAAAATCTAAGAAGTCTAGTTCCATTCCTAACAAACAAACTGATTTTAAGTTTTGTAAATGTTCATATGGCATCTACATTGGGGAGTGCTTAAGCTGCCCAATGTATCTAATTATGCATACAATTACAGAACTTGCACAGAAGTATGATTTCTAGTTTTGGGTGACTTGTAAGAATTAAATTAATGTGATTAAACTTACAAAGAGATCAAAATGAACTGGAATATTACAAAGAGCTTAGACATTGAATAAAGTAAGTTGCGCAGTGTGGCTAGCTTATATTCAAATCAGTTAAAAATTGATTGCATTGGAATTACTTGTCCATGATAATCAAAGGTGATCAAGGCCTTGAGGTAAGGAAGAGGAATGATATGCTAGAGTAAGTTTTCAACTCGGATTACGTAGGACTATATCTATGTATCCTTCAAAATGAAATCTATATTACAACAGACAATAGTGTTGATGTGACATGTATCGTACGCGGCACCTATCTATCTCTCTTCTTTCTCACTAACTAACACCCCCTTCTCTCTCTCTCTCTCTCTCTCTCTCTCTCTCTTCATTTAAAATGTTAATTCTTTTTCTCTTCATTTTAAACCCAAATTCAATTTCAATTAAGAGTGAATAACGAAAATATTTAAAATATTTTTCTTAATAATTAAAAAATTGTTTATTATTTAAAATTAATTTCATAATTAAATTATATTTAAATTACCTTTAGGCACGGGTAATTGCTACTTCCCTACTATCCATTAAATATTTTATTCAAATATTGTTTCTCCCATGTAGTTTGGAATCCCATCAGTACAAGTAGTCATAAATGAATTTCAAAACTATCATGTGTCGTTTTCGAGAGGTCCTATAAAGAGAAACTTTAAACAAACTCTTTTAGCGTCCTACAAAGGAGGGTGTTAGATAAACTAGTTTAGCATGCACCACTTTAAGTGGTTTACATTCACACCGTGAAGAATTTAGAGCATGATATGATATATGCTATATGCATGAACATTTACCTTTAACCGAAATGATGCACACATTATTGATTGTGTTATAGAGTTTTGTCTCTTTATCAAATCTTTTGTACTGTCATTGGATTACTCACCAGCAACATTTTATGCTTTTGCTTTTGATTTTGACTTAGCTCTTTGGGGATGTACTTTGGTATTATTATTGCTCATTGGGTTGTTAGCTCATGCCATTCCTTTGCATTTTTTGCAGGAGATGAGCATGACTAAGACAGCTTTGGTACATTTATATAAATGTGATTGGTGTACATTTGTATAAATGTCAAGAGATGACTGAAGATTTGTGCATATGTTACATGAAGATAATACATATATTGTACATTAAGAAACAGTATGCGTACCATACAACCTCAATGTTTGGGCAAAGGAAAATGATAATTTGTATAATAGAGATTTTGTAACATGGAATAAAGATGGGGCGTAGGCACTTATGCTTTGATCAATGAAAATGCACAGGTTTCATGAAGATAATAAACATATTGTACATTAAGACGGTGTGCATACCATACAACCTCGTATTTGGGTCAGTGAAAATGATAAATGGGACCCAGGCACTTAGGCTTTGATCAATGAATATGGTATGCACAACCAATTGCATATATCCCAAATATATTGTAAATATTCAAAATTTAACAAGTACACAATGTTAGTGATATTATTAGATGTATGTATATAATATTTGTAGATAGGCCCGTTAGCTATAAGAGCCCATTAGGATTTTGCTGTACGCACCTTTGTAATTATTTTATATAGTGGACTTTTCTAATTGAGAGGCTAAACCTTTTGATAATCGATTATTCTCTTCTTACATGGTATCAGAACTAGGTTAAGCAAAACCCTTTGGAACAAAACCCTAACCTGTCTTTTTGTCGTTCCGACGTCGGCAAGGCCTATTCTTGAGTTTTCGGTGGTCGGCAAGCCCTATTCCTGAACTTTCGGTGGTCGACAAGGCTTGTCCTTGCAGTTCCGGCGTCGGCAAGCCCCATTCTTGGGATTTCGGAGGTCAACGAACTCTCTGGTGTGATTGAAAGGGATTGACGGCGGCTAGGGTTTGTTCCAAAGGGGTCGACAACACCTAGGGTTGGTTCCAAAAGGGTCGGCGGCGGGTCGGCGGCGCCTCTGGTCTATTCCACAGGAGTCGACGGCGGCTCTGGTTTTTTCTAAAGGGTTCGACGAGGGTCCAGTGAAATCGGCAAGGGTCCAGCAAAGGGTTTCGGTGGTCGGCAAGGGATTCTACTGAAGTGTTTGACAATCGGCAAGGGTTCGACGAGGATCAAGTGAAGTCGGCAAGGGTTTAGCTGGTTTCGGTTGGCGTCGACAGAGAGATTATCAATTCTCCTATTCGGCTATTGTTTGGTTACTGTTCGGCTATTGTTTGACCTGAGAGACTATCAATTTGTGTTACTGTTAGCAAGATTCCTGTTGCAACTCAAGAGGATTTATTTATTGATTTTTGTGACATATTGCAATGATTGAGAGAATTCCGTCCAGTGGATCTGCCTCTCCAAAGGCTCACATAACAGTGTTACAGAGATTATTTCTTCATCCCCACGACTTGTGGATGAAAAACTTGATGGTACTAACTTTTCAATGTGGAGAAAGACGGTCTTAATGACCCATAGGGGCCAAGGGAAGAAGAGGCTCTTGAAGGATGACCCCTCATATTCTAAGTCTGTAGTTTTCGATAGTTAGTTACAGGAGGACGCAAGGATTTTCTCCCAACTCCTTAATTCCATGGATAGAAAAGTCAAAATATTGGTAAGCAATGCCAATACTGTCAAGGAGTTATGGGACTCTCTGGATCTCTTATACTCAAACACCAATAACTTCTCTCACTTGTTTGATGTCTTGAAAGGTTTCTTCAAACTCAATCAACAGGGGCAATCTTTCAACGATTATTTTGCTGAATTCAAGACCCTCTATGATGAGTTTACCACTCTTATGCCCTTGACCACTGATGTGAGAAAAATGCAGGAGCAACGGGAGCATCTTGGTGTTATTTGGTTTCTTGCAGGCCTGGATCCTGAGCTCTCATCCTGAGCAACAGGAGCAGCAAGATTACTTAGAATTTGCAATGTTCGGTCTCATTTTATCCGGATTATTGTGTTTTAGGATCTTGCAATGAGGAAAACTATTGGTAGGGGTTGCGTGGAAGGAGGAGTCTACATCTTGGATGAGGTTCCTAACCCTGTAGCTTGCTCCAGCATATCTACATCTTATTTTGATATTCATTGTCGTCTTGGTCATCCCTCAGTGTTTAGTCTTAGAGTTTTGTGTCCAAATTTGAAGTCCGTTTCCCTATTTAATTGTGAGACGTGTCAATTTGCAAAGCATCAGCGTATGCCATATTACCCGAGACTAAATAAAAGAGCTAGTTCCCCTTTTGAAACTGTTCATTCAGATGTGTGGGGTCCGTGTCCTGTGCTTTCAGTATTGGGCTTTCGTTACTTTGTATCCTTTGTGGATAATTATTCAAGAGTTACTTTTTTATATTTAATGAAGCACCGGTCTGAATTATGTTCACTCTTTTCATCATTCTATGCGGAAGTGAATAATCAATTTAACAAGCTAGGCATGATTGACATCTATACTCCAGCTTGAAGGGGAGTGTTAGTAATATTATTAGATGTATGTATATAATATCTGTAGATAGACCCGTAAGCTATAAGGGCCCATTAGGGTTTTACTGTACACGCCTTTGTAATTATTATATATAGTGAACATCTCTAATTGAAAAGCTAAGCCTTTTGATAATCGATTATTCTCTTCTTACAATACTTTAGTTCACTTAGGTCATAGTTGCAAGGCTATTGGCCGATCATGCATCCTGTGTGTGTGTGTGTGTGTGTGTGTGTTATGATATGGATATGGCACGTGGGTTAGGGTTGTGATGGGGGAAGTACAAGGGGAAGGGTATTGAGTGGTTTTTATCATCATCATTACCAAACAAGATCCATGTGACGAAGGAGCAAGTTTTATTTCAATGCAAATATATACTCCGCATTGCATGTGATCGTTACATGAATGATGAAGCAGATGTTAGAAAAGAATATTACATCATGGCTGAATATGAAATTAACACCATAGTCACAGCTGCACAGTGCAAATAAACAACTGTGATGTGAGACAGTCAAGGTTGTAAGCTCCAACTTAGGCATGCAAAACAATATTTGATTCCCTTGTCCAACTAAAAAGAAGATATAAATCAACCCTCCATACATACTTAGAGCAGAATAAACTGATATTGATAACGTGGAAATTACTAAAAAATAAATAAATAAACGACAAAATAATAGCAGCATCTACAACAACAGACAGACAATAGACAAAAGCAGAATATCAAACCAAGTGCAGTAAATTGACGATCAGCTGGAACTATCACAAGGTAAGCTAACTTACATCCTTCTTGTCAAATGGCATCAGGAATGGATCTCTGACACTTAGACCAGCTACAACAGTCATTACTGGATCTAGGCAATTGAAAATTGCTCCTAACAAGAGCATTTTACCCAGTTTGGGCTCAACTGGAAGCATTGACAAATTGCGTCCTGTGAAGCAATAAGCACAACTTTAGCCTTTAGGGTTGTTTCTATGGAATAACTCAGTTTGAATGTTTCAGAAAGCAGCTTAGAAAGATGACTGCGTGTATTGTGAGCAGAGAATGTATGAAATTAGACATAATGTTTGTACCTAGAACTGTTAGATTTTCATCCTCATCCAAAGCCCCAATAATCTTCAAATATTCAATGGCGTTTTGAACCTGCAAAGATGTTATCCATAAAAATACTAAGAAAATTGCAAAAAGAAAACACACACACACACAGATATATATATACATACTATTGAAGGAGCAGAAACATAATGGCCACCACCACCCCACCCCCACCACCCCCAAAAAACAAATGCTGGGAAAAAATCAAAATGCCATAACATTGTCTTCTCTCAAGGTTCCGCTAATATGGTCTGAGGATCACAAGCACGCATCTGAAACTTACAGATAAAGGCTCTGGTGACTGCAAGGCCCTTGACAGGAACTCTGAGATACTCCCAAGTTGTAAGCTTTTGATTTGCAAGCACAGAGACTGCAAAGGGGTCCTTAAAAGTTCCGGAAGTTGATAATCAGCAAAAGCATCATATACACATCGGGGATAGAGATGGTAACACTCGCCTGGTTGAACACGACCAGCTCTACCCCTTCGCTGCAGAGTGGAGGAGAGAAATTAGTATTACTCATCCACATGAACATAGAAATGGTCTTCATGAAGCCACTACAAAGCCTACCAACACTATTTAAACAGTGATTTTCCCGTCCAAAAGAATGCCGTAAGCTTACTACCAAATCAAATACAGATAAGAAAAGTTTACCTGCCGAGCAGAAGCTTTTGAGATCCATGCGGGAAGCAAACAGGGAGTATTATTCAGCGCGTCATATGATGTCTCTTTCGCCTTTCCACAGTCAACCACAAAAACCACATCACTAATCGTAATGCTTGTCTCAGCCATGTTAGTGGCCAGAACTATTTTCCTAACTCCATCTTCAGGCTTATTGAATATTAACCTCTGAAATGCAGACCAGGAAAAAAGAAAAGCTAAGCAGGAGAGAGAGAAGAAAAGGCACTAATATAGAACTACGAATTTATTATTCACCATATATACGAAGAAAAACATTAATCAACGCATTCATGACTCAACAATCAACATATATCCCTGGGTGATGCGTGAGGGAGGAGTTTTGGGGATAGCTGAGTGTTGTCGCCTTCAGATGGGATGGCCCCTTGGTGCACAGATGGGATTTCAATGTGGTCCGGCTCTCGCATGAGAGGTGGGATTGTAGCTCAATCTCCAAGGCCATGACTTTATTCTCCTCCTTCATTGATGAGATGATGTTGGTGGATCTTCCTCTCTAGGAGAAACTAAACTTGATGCAACAGTCAGAGCCCCCCTTTCATGTCTCGAATCGATCGCTTATTGTGTCTACAGGTGGGGAGGAGCACTTTTCATCAGTATCACAAATCTCCTTGTTGAGGCCTCTTTCTAATCGTGTCCCTGTCATGTTGGATAGCGGTGACGTTTGTCGGGGGAAATCTCCTTTCAGGTTTGAGAATACGTGTCTACAGACGGATGGATTCAAGGATATAGAGGCTAACTAGGGGACTGGCTTCAGTGTTGAGACGAATCTGCCTTTTTTCTTGCCATGAAGTTGAAGATGCTAAAGACAGAGATGAAGAGGTAGAATACAGAGGAGTTTGGCAGGCTTGAGTTTCATAAGGCCAGGGCCCTTGTAGATATTCAACGCCTAGACAAGAAAGAAGCGGTTGGGGCCCTTCTCACTGAAGAGAGGAGTCAGAGGGACAACCTAAGAAAGGATGTTAATAGGCTGGTTAAGTTGGAGGAAATTAGTTAGAGGCAGAAATAATGAGCTCTATGGTTGAAAGTCGACAATAAGAACACGCATGTTTTTCATATGGTGGCCATTGTTCATAGAAGGGCTAATGATAGGACAAGTGTGTTGATAGAGCTCCTCACACCTCTGAGGTGGATATCAAGGAGGGAATTGATGGCTACTATGGTAGTTTGTTCCGGGAGGGAGGTGAGTAGAGACCTCGACTAAATCCTTTGGAGTTCGATGCTATTTCTAGCAAGGAGGCGAGATACTTGGAACAGCCTCTTTTTTTTGTGAGGAAGAGGTTGTTAAGGCCTTGGGTGAAATATATAAGGATAAAACCCCAAGCCCGAGAAAGGTTTCATAGTGGCTTTTTTCCAGCATCATTGAGAGGTGTGACGGGTTTGTTCCCTTCTTTCTTCAACCATTGATTCTTTGAGAAGTGTCTCAATGCCTCCTTTCTTGCTCTTATTCTTGGAGGGGAGGGGCGGATGACTTCAGAGACTTGAGACCTATTAGTTGTTAGGCACGGCTTATAAGCTTTTACCTAAATACAAAACCTTCTGGCATACTGAAGGGGAGATCCATAGTAAGAGCTCTCATTCCTTTATGTCATCTTTATGTTTATTTGTCAGGTCTCCAAGCTGGTAACGAAAGTGTCGAATATTCGCCTTTCCATGATGGCCTTTCTAACCTCATCCGTATTCCGATCGAAGAAAGAAGATTGAAGTTTCATAAAACAAGCTGATAGACGAGAAGATTGGTTGTTTGCAGATGACGAAGTATTCGTCAACGATAGGGCGCGCAAGGTTTTGGTCTCTAGACTTGAGAAAGTGCTCCAACATGAGATTTCTGATTCGCAAAATTCTTTCATAGGGAGTAGAAAGATCTTGGATGTTGTGCTGGTAGCTAATGAGAGTATCGACCAGAGACTCAAGGCCCCAAGGGTAATTTGTAAGTTAGGCATCAAGAAGGCTTACAATCATGTGAATTAGATGTTCCTTCTCTACCTCTTAATAGAGGATGGACTTTAGCGAGCGCTGGAGACATGGATCCAGTTATGTATCTCATTTGTTTCTTTGTTGATTCTGATCATTTTTTCCCAAAAGTTGAGAGGGCAGAGGCAACAGATCCTCTTTCTCTTTGCATCTTTATTACTGTCATGAGGCTTTTAATCATTTGATCTGGAGAGCATTATAAGGTGGTTTATTGCAAGAGTTTGAGGTTGGCACAATTCATGTCTTCCAGTGCACACTGTTTGCTTCTCATCTTCTCTTCACAAACGACACATTGGTCTTTGTGAGTATAGAGAAAAGTCAACTAGGTTATCTCGTGTGTAATCTCCTTTGCATCAAAAGTATGTCAAGGCTTCGGGTGAATTTGGACAAATCAGGGATCATTCCTATTGGCCCCGATTGCTATTTTAAGGTGTAGGATTGCAACTCTTCCAGTTACCTACTTGGGCGTTCTTTGGGAGCACCTTTTAAGGAAAATGTCTGGGGTGGGGTCTTGGAGAGCTTTTAAAGAAGGTTGGCTAGTTGAAAGCAGTAGGGGAGAGCAAAAATCCGATGACCCGCTTAACCCGCCCGAACTTATAGTGAATGCTCGATTTTATTACCTCCATGGGTCGAAAACGGGTGATAAATTTAGATTTTAATCGGGCTCGGGTCGAAAGAGGGTTATGATGATACAAACCGCTGAAACCGACCGACCCCCGCACATTAATTAAGCATAATCCTAAACTGCGCCTCCAACATCCAAATTCCTCCAACATCTAAACTCCCAGGTTCAGATCTCTCTCTCTCTCTCTCTCTCTCTCTCTCTCTCTCTCTCTCTCTCTCTATATATATATATATATATATATATATA
>JAOTRH010000016.1:10706999-10730311 GCA_034768845.1 Heliamphora exappendiculata | reverse complement strand
TCTCTCTCTATCTCTCTCTCTCTCTCTCTCTATATATATATATATATATATATATATAATCTGCTTCAACAATAACACCACCAGTAGGTCTACCACTTCGCTGCCAATTCGACCACAATCGACAATGGTGCCTCCAACATCCAACCCTAATCGACGACTTGGCATCTCATTTACGCCTTTACGGTTTACCTCACGCAGTGGCACGGTGCCTCCCTTCCACGGCCACGGAGTCGCGGTTGCCAATTGACCCGACCAAATTCGACCACGAAACCGAGGATTTGCATCGGACGGTTTGATTGTAGTTGGCAGACGAAAATGGATACAAATTCCCTGAACACGACACATTCGGCTTGGATAACGGTTTGACTCTAAAACCGACCCGTGCTCACCCCTAGAAAGCAGTTGTACCCATTATTTTAAATTGCGGTATCGAGACACATAATGATAACCGTCGCGGTGTAACAGCATTGGAAGTATCAAGTGATACATATCGGGAATCAATTATTGTTAGCAGTAGTTTATTATTATTATGTGTGTGTGGTTGCATGGATGTAAGGTGTTTCCTAATGTTAATATAAATAAGTGTGCTCGCCTATCTAGTTGGATACGGCTTCCCATTATTTTCATTCTCATAACATGGTATCAGAGCCATGGAACCCTAGCCTCCAACAGTGCCAACAATCAACACAGCTGTATGAAACCCTAACCATAGTCTTTCAACAGTACCGCCAGCCACCCTCAGCCCATCGACAGCCCTTCTCAGCCAGTACCCAACACCAATAGCCTCCCATCAGCTCTCCACCAATACCGATTGGGCCATCTCAGGCCTTCCCAAGTGTCAATAGCCTCCCTAGGCCACCAACAGCCCTTCCCTGCCTCCCTTCAACGCCGGCAACCTCTGTTCTCCTTCTTTCCAGCGTCGACATTCACTTCTCCCCTCTCTACCAGTGCCGACAACCCCTATCCTCTTCTCCAGCCAAGCCTCCTGCAACCCTGAACACCCTAGCTTCTCTCAGTATCTCCTTCCTTGCTAGCCAACTGGTGAAAGCCCTATCCGACTCTTTGTTTCTTCATCTTCCTGTTCTGACAGCCCACAGGTAACCCTAACCGCTGGTTTGAGGGTACAGGGGCTGCCGCAGTGTTTTTATTTTATGGAGATGAGTGAAAGGTGTGATTTGCAGTCCATATACGAGTGATTGAAGGTATGGTTTCGTTCTATTGCTTGTTGGTGTGATTGCTTGTGACTCCTTGAGATTTTCCATTGAGCTATTGTGATGTCGACGAAAAGTTCCACAAGAGTTGAGGATTCTCCAATGAAAACTGATAGACAAAGAGGAATCACGGATGTGTTTTCGTCATCCGCACAATTGGTGGATTCGAAGTTGACTGGACCGCAAGCATACGTATTATGGAAGAAGAAGGTATTACTTACAATTGAATGTATGGAAAAAGAAGATCAATTGTTCGAAAATCTTCCGAAAAAGGGATATGATGAGTATAATAGATGGAAGCAAGATGACGCACGATTACTGAGTAAGATGTTGAATTCAATGGAATCCTCTGTTGAGATTCTAGTGGATGATGCCACAACTGTTCGAGAGGTGTGGGCATACTCTAAGAGACACTTGCCTCGACTAATGACATGTCCCGATTATATGATGTGATGCATAGTATTCTTCGGATACAACAGGGAGAACGCTCTTTTCCAGATTATTTTACAGAGTTCAAGGTATTGGCATATGAGTATGATTAGTTGGTACCTATTACAAATCGATACGGGATTTTTCGAGAGCAGAGGATGCAGTTTTTGCTAGTTTGCTTCCTAGCTAGGGTGAACCAGCAACTTGACTCAGCACATTCTCAGATTTTAGCTGGGTCTGATATTCCATCTTTATCGGAGGTCTTCCGATGGATAAGCCAAGCGATTAGTAGAGATGAGCCTCATGGTACTACTACTAATCATAGTGACCATACAGCCCTAGGGGCATTTCGTGGTGGGAGTAGAGGTGATTTTTGTGGTAGAGGTCATGATGGTAGCCGAAGTGATAAAGACCGAGGGGGTAGAGGCCGTGATGGAGAACGAAACCGAGGTCGAGGTGGGCGTGACACCAGGTCCTGCTACTATTGTGGAGAGCAAGGATACTTACAGAGCTCATGTCGGAAGCTACATGGGCGTCCTACATCCTCTGTGGCCAATGCAGTGGCCGAGTATGATGCTCCTCCCCCTTCTTCTGAAAGGAGAACTATAGATATGACGCAGGAAGAATACGATTAGTTCATTTAGATGCGTATTGGGAACACAGCCGATACTCTCTCCGCCACAGTTGCAGGTAATCCAGCTGCGTGTATAGCCACCCCCAGATCGTGGGTGATAGATTCAGGTGTATCTGCGCATATGACCCACTCCACAACTACTTTTTCATCTTATCAGTTGACCTCCGAACACAGTTGAGTGATTGTTGCTAATGGAGGAACTTTAGAGGTGAAAGGCTAAGGAGTAGCTACTCTATCTCCATCTATTACTCTCTAACATTTTACATACTCCTGCTAATCTGTTTAATCTACTATCTGTGAGTCGTATTACCAGGGATCTAAACTGCTCAGTAACTTTCTTTCCTGATCATTGTGTTTTTTAAGATCTAGCTTCGAGGAATACTATCAGTAGAGGACGGGTGGTAGGTGGCCTGTATGTGCTGGATGAGACTTTGGATGTTGCATGCTCCGGGTGATCATCTCAGATATTGGATATACATTGTCGACTGGACCATCCCTCCTTACCAAGTCTAAAGAAACTATGCTCCAATTTAAGTCAGATTACACATTTAGAATGTGAGTCGTGTCGATTTGCTAAGCACCTGCGTGTGCTATATGTGTCCAGAAAGAATAATAGAACCATGAGTCATTTCTCTTTAGTCTACTCAGATATCTAGGGTCCGTGTCCTGTCACATCTTTATTTGGTTTTCGGTATTTTGTGACTTTCGTTAATGACTATTCACGCATTACTTATCTTTATCTTATGAAAAAAATGGCCTGAATTACCTACTATGTTCACTACCTTTTATAATAAAGTCCACACTTAATTTGGCACAACTATAAAAATCCTACATAGTGATAATCGAGGTGAGTACATTAGTGGCTTATTGGATTCATACCTGCGTACATATGAGATTATTCACCAGACGTCATGCCCTGACACACCTCAACAAAATGAGGTGGCTGAGAGAAAGAATAGACATCTCCTGGAAACTGCACATGCCTTGATGTTTCATATGCAGGTTTCCAAAGTATTCTGGGGTGAAGCTGTGATGATCGCATGCTATCTTATTAATAGAATGCCCTCCTCTGTCCTACATGGTCCTACACCCTTGTCCGTATTACTTCCTCAACAGATTTCTTTTTTCTTACCACTCAAGATCTTTGGGTGTGTTTGCAATGTGAGAGATACCAAGACGTATGTAACAAAGCTAGATGCTCGAGCACTAAAGTGTGCTTTCATGGGATATCCTAAGACCCAGAAAGGATATCGGTGTAATAGTCCTGACTTGGAACGATTTATTATTTCCATCGATGTGGTGTTTGTTGAATCTACCCCACTCTATGGCTCGGCCACTACACCTTTCTCCACTGTTGATGATGGTTTAGAACAGATTCTGCTGTATCAGGCCTCCCCTGATTTACCAATGGCATCTTCTCCCGTGGCCAGACCTCCAGTTGATATTCCCGATGAGTCTCCCCCTGCTACCTCAAAGGCACCTATTCTTTCATCCTCCTCTGACTCATCAGTTTCATCAGGCTCCACCACCTCTCCTCTACTCGAATTAGTATCTCCTTAGCCGGATCCGACCTATGATTAAGTAAGTGACCCTCTTATTGCTTTACGCAAGTCTTATCGTCGTTAGAGAGATCATCCCTTATATACTACCTCCTATCGTGGTTTACCTGCTATTGTCTAACAGGGTATTACTACCCTTGATCAGCATACTTTGTCTTGCTCTTTTGTCGATGCTTTTTCTCATCTAGGTTAGCGCAAGGCTATGATTAAGGAAATGAATACTCTTGAAGCTAATAATACGTGGGACCTGGTGAGTCTTCCTCTTAGGAAGACTGCAATCGGCTATAAGTGGGTCTATGCTGTCAAACTTCATTCTGATGGCACTCTTACGCGCTTGAAGGCTCGTTTAGTGGCCAAGGGCTATGCTCAAACCTATGACCCATGACTTTGACTACTTTGATACCTTCTCTCCTGTTGCAAAGATGACCTCCGTTCGTCTGTTCTTATCGCTGGCTGCATCCCATCAGTGGCCTTTATATCAACTCGATGTGAAAAATGCCTTCATGGTAATTTGGAAGAGGTTTATATGGAACAACCACCCGGCTTTGTTGCTCAGAGGGGTCCCCTAATCATGTATGTCGATTAAAGCGCTCCTTATATGGTCTGAAGCAGTCTCCCAGGGCCTGGTTTGGCCGTTTTAGTTCCATAGTACAGGAGTTTAGTCTTCAGCAATCAGTAAAGGATCATTCTGTATTCTTTCGCCATACCTCAGTGGGATGCATCTTACTCGTCGTATATGTAGATGACATTGTTATTACTGGTAGTGACAGGAGTGGGATTGCTGAGCTTAAATCATTCCTGGACACCAAGTTTCAAACAAAAGATCTTGGTAAACTTCAGTATTTCCTGGGCATTGAAGTAACCAGGAATAAAAAGGTGGTGTTCATTTCTCAGCGAAAATATCTGCTTGACATTTTGGAGCAAGCTGGATATATGAGTGCTAAAAGAGTGGACTCACCTATGGAGATTAATGTCAAGCTAGAACCGAAAGAAAGAGTGCCTCTTTCAAATCCTTAACCAGTATCGCCGTACAGTGGGACAACTGAATTATTTTACTACGATGACTCGTCCAGATATTGCTTATCTAGTGAGTGTAGTAAGTCAGTTTTTGTCTGAACCCCGTGTTTCTCATTGACAAGCAGTGTTACGCGTTCTTCGGTACTTGCACAAAAACCCGGGTAAGGGTATCTAATTTTCTGATCATGGCCATATGGGCATGAAAAGGTACTTTGACGCTAATTGGGCTGGATGCACTTTTGACAGAAGAACCACATCTGGTTACTCTATCTTTGTTGGTGAAACTTGATTTCCTAGAAGAGCAAGAAGCAAACCGTGGTATCCAAGTCTAATGCTGAAGCTGAATACCGGGCTATGACTCTAGCTACTACTGAAATTATGTGGCTTTAGTAGATTTTGACAGAGTTACACTTCCTTCTTATAAGATCGAACAGGTTTTGGGTTGATAATACATCTACTATTTATATTGCCACCAATCCAGTATTTCATGAGAGGACGAAGCATATCGAGCTTGATTGTCATTTTATCCGTAAGGAATATTATAAAGGAGTTGTTACATTTGGATCTATTCCTACCGACGAACAGGTGGTAGATATTTTCACCAAAACTTTATCGAGTCCACGTGTCTCATATTTATGTAACAAGTTGAGCATGATTGATATATATGCTCCAGCTTGAGGGGGTGTTATTAGTAACTTATTATTATTATTATTATTATTATTATTATTATTATGTGGTTATTATCATGTGTGTAGTTGCGTGAATGTAATAGTGTTTCCTAATTTTAATATAAATAAATGTGTTCGCCTATCCAGTTGGATACGGCTTCCCATTATTCTCATTCTCATAAATTATCACAATCGTAAATTTTTAAAAATCATCAGCCACGTTTTGAAAACTCAACATTACGTGTGTTTTGGATAATTTTAGTCTTAATTTTCATATTTTGATTAACATTGGAAACCATTTAAAATGTAATTTACTTTTTCATGAATAAGAATTAATAAAAACAAAATTGAGCTCTAAGATGGAATGAAATAATTTTCTATTCTAATTTTATGTATAGTTTAATGCCACATTCCCACATCGGTTAAAGACGAAAATGTAATCATACATTACCCACATAAAAGGACACCCTCATGCATCTGTGGCTTCGAAGTTGATGAAAATTGTCTCACATCAGCAATTTAAGAGAATGGATAGGAAACCACCTATAATAAATAAGGCTGAAGCTCTTTGCAATAAAGAAAGGCCAGCGGTACGTGTAGCCTCCTTTTTGAGCATAGAAAATTTAAAACACTCATTTCCAAGCTGGTAATTCAAAAGTCAGCAACATAAACCAGAAACGGTTCTCTAAAAATTGGTTTTTCTCTGTTATGGCCTGTTTCAAACCGTAAACCAGCCGATACAACTGAGAATTTAAGTCTCACAGGTATATCAGTATGTAACCGAACCGGAGTATCAAAAGACATTACGAACCTATTCCTCCGCGACATAAAGACCGTTTTTTAATACCCTGCCAGTACCTCTCAAAGGAAGGTAGGCTTACTCTTCTCAGGAGAACCTTACTAACCCCCCGACCTATTTGGTTTGTCTATATTATCTCGACCTCTGTAACTAGGAGGTTGGAAATGTTGCCAAGAAACTTCTTATGAAGGATGAGGGGTGGCTTTAGATATCAATTGGTGGAGTGGAGTACTGTTTGTACCCCCGTAAAGGAAGGGAGCCTTGGTATCAGGAGTTTTGCAACCTTCAACAAATCCCATTTAGGGAAGTGGTGGTGGACATTCTATTTGGAGAGGAACAATTTGTACAGGGAGGTCATAGAAGATAAGTAACCAAGTATGGATTCCGAAGATGGGATTGAGGCACTCTGTAGATGGCTATTTCTTATTGCAGAGGCTTGTGGAAGGGTATTAACAAGGTGTGGGATGAATTCTCCAAATCTATCTTTTTTAAGGGGGGTTTAGGTGATAGGGTGAGCTTCTGGTTTTATGTTAAGCCCTGTGTAAACCTTTTTTGAATATCTTTGCTCTGACTACAAATAGAGGGACTATGATAGCAAATTATGTTCGGAGAAACTCTGATCTTATCTTTTGGGACGTTGGCCTCAGAAGGAAGATGCAGGACTAGGAATTGGATCAGCTTTTAGCCCTTTTGGGAAGGAGATCGCAGGGGTTTTATTAGTGTCAAGTCTTTCTAAAGGTACTTGTTGAGCCCTTCTCGTGGATGAGCTGAGCGTTTGGAAGACGAAAGCCCCTTCAAAGTTAGTGTTTTTTCTTTTGTTGTTGCGTATGGGAAGATCTTGACCATTGATAACTTGGTTCGGAGAGGTTTTGTGTTAACGAACTTGTGTTGTCATTGCAAGAAGGAAGAAGAGTATGTTTCCCACCCGCTTCTTCATTGTGAATTCACTAAGGAATTATGGAGCTCGGCCTTGTTGCTCTTCCAAGTGAAGTGGATTTTTGATAAGGCGGTTAGGATGTTGTTTGAGTTACAAGGGGGGAGAGTTCCAAAGATAGGAGGAAGATGTGGGTGCTTTTTCCATTGTCTTTGATTGGGCTGATACGAATGGAATGGAACAAGAGATTCTTCGATGGGGTCAAGTCACGATTGCATAAATTGAAGGGTGCACTCCTTTGTAATTTATATAGCTAGTTGTCTGAGCATGGTAAGAAATAACATGTTAACTGAATGTGAATATTTCTTGATTTATTTCTACAAAGAGAAGAGGTCTGGTTATCAAATGCAACAAAATATACCATACACATGCATTCAACCAACTTCTTGAGTGCAGACATGCACACATGCTAGCACATAAGAAAATGCACTAACCAAATGAATACGACATACATTGGTTTATGGTTAGTTTATATTCCATTCGAAATGGGAGTAAACATGGTAAGCTTTTCTGCAAGCAAAACCCATATAGATATATTTATGTCCTTTTGGAAACTAGAAATGACAATTGAAAATTTGTAGCATCCGTTGTGCAGTCCTAGAGCACTATATAAAAGTGAAGAATTGTTAAAACCTCTAAATGTTGCAGATAGTAAATGTTGAAAATTTTGCAAGTCCAGAGACACCCATAAAAGAACCTCCAACATTTGGGTAGCTTGGAAATTACGCACAAAAACAAAAGGTTATGAAATTACATGTTTACCAGATACAATGCATGCCTCAGTGTGACAAGAAATGATAAAACTTGAGTGAATGCAGATTGTGCCTCGAGTTGGTTTCTTAGAGTGTCACTTAGTAAGGTTGAAATGCCTCAGAAAACAACCGGCAGAATTTTGCTTTAAAAAAGGAAATAATTAAAGAAAACATATTGTCTGGATGTTTTTGCTGAACAGTATAAAATGCATAACAGCAAGGTCTTCAGAATGTTTGATAAACAGAAAGTCATAGCATACAAAACAAAACACAGAAGAAATAGCAGATGGAAGGTTACCTGCTCCGAGCTAGCCATGGAACCATGGCATGCAAGCAGCAAAACTCTGCTTGGATCTCCGAAGAGCGGATGAGCTTGGAGCTGATCTTTCAAAGAATTTATGTCATCCCAACCAGTCATAAATACCAAAATAGCACCAGGCCTTTCCCTTTTAACAATATGGCAAAGCACGTGTTCAATGAGATTAAAACCAATTGAATCAGGATTCCAACAGGATAAAGACTCCCGAGTCCGTGGATTATATTCCCTAAAATCAGCAGCTTCAAGTGCATCCTATTCCAGATGAAAGTCAACAATGAAGCGACAGAAAACAAGAGCTGTTAAACAAAAAATGAGAACATGACTCCATAAGATTTTTATACCTCCACAGCTGAAGCAATTTGGCTCTTCCTCTTTCTGATAGCTTGTTTCTGCATTTTCCACATCTTTTCTTGCCCGTAATTATCAATTTGGTTATATGGAGTTAACCTATACCCAGTAATTTCCAAAATGTTCTCCAGAAAATGACTTCGAACAGGGTATGTAAAGCCCTGAGAAGAAAACCCCCCATCACCCAGATAAAAAGGTTACTTCAGTACGTAATTATTTTGCATGGGAGTTAATTTTGATTAAAACGGGTTACAGGACATTTATAAACATTATATAAATATGTTGGCACTTCGATCTTAGTTCATAAACATATAATTCACCCAAAAACCCACACACACAATAGAAATAAGGGCATAAGGCCATTGCTCACCAAGTAGATGAAATAGTTGCAAATATTGAAGAAGGGGGGAGCCAACTTTAGGTTCAGTTTTTTCTCCCATGTCTAAAGCAGAGTACAATAAAACCAGCTTGGCAGCCAAGCGTGTGATATCATGTATATAATGCCAAAAGTTAAAGTCTAAAGTAAATCTCGTCCACCCCTCTAGCAGTCCCTCATCGATGCGACAAAACACTAGGTAATAGACTAACAGCCTTTAAGGTTATATGAGGACATAATTCACCAATCAATCGCCATGCACTACTGAGCCCAACACTTCTAGGGCTTTTTCTTTACTCTAGGCAACAGGAGCTTTTCTTATCCCTTTTCCCAAATAAATGCAGGGATAAGAGAACATCAAGTGAAATATGCTATAAGGCCTTTCTCAGAATCATTCTAAAGAAAAGCAATTATCGATTCTTTGAGTAAAACTATTCTTGCATCTTAACTATTTGCACTGTAACGGGTCAGTTGTGAATGAAAAACAAGGTAGGTGAAAAAAGAGCGACAGGTTGAAAGAAAAGCCCGAGAACAAACGCATTTTTGAATCAATATTCCACTACCAAATATTTAAACCATCACAAACATAATTGTAACCCAATATTGATACCAAAATAATGCCCAACAAATTTATCCCAGAACAAAAATGGAGGAAAATACAACTGCTATTATAGTCAGGAAACTAGTTAATAATACCTATGGATAGGATACGGTTATCGTATTCTAAACTTACAGGAATATGGATCATAGGAGCACCACCAAAGTATGAGGAGAAAAGATCAGCATTCAGGGTTGCACTCATCAAAATCAACCTCAATTCTGGCCGACGGGGAAGGAGATCCTTTAGGACAATAAGGAGAAAATCTGACATAAAATACAGTGTATGTAAGAAAAGTATCCAAAAGTAGAAAAAAGGAAGCTAAACCAATTCCAGAATTACCTTCATTCATCCCACGTTCATGAATTTCATCAACGATAACATGAGTTACGCCTTTCAAGTTTCTGTCAACAAGTAATCTCCTTAATAAAATGCCAGTGGTGCAAAACAGAAGGCGAGTATCCCTCCCTTTCATTCCCTCCAACCGTACTTTATAACCAACCTTTGAAAGTAAAGAAAAAACAAATACATAGAGGAATATATTTATTTAGCTTCATCGGCCAAAGGGAATGTAACTACAACACGTCCAATAAGTTGCGGCAGAAACATACAGATTCTCCAAGATTCTCTCCTCGCTCAGCAGCAACTCTTTCAGCAACTGACATAGCAGATATTCGTCTAGGCTGAGTACAAACAATACTACAGACAGCTCCACGAGCGGATTCAGTTTCAGACTCCAAGATGTATTGAGGAAGTTGTGTGGTTTTACCACACCCTGTTTCACCGGACACAACCACCACCTACGATATAATGGCAAATATAGAGATACGTCATGATCTTTAATGAACTAAACATATAAATACCAGAAGTTATTAGAGTTCATTGACACTTCAGCACGTATTACAGCCACGATCTCAAATAACATCCATATTAGTACTAGTACCGACAGTATATCAATGAATATATTTTGTATCCCCAATTTATTAGATAAACAAGATCAATTGACAAATACTCTGGGCTTCATAACGTATAAAATACTAACAAACTAGAAGTTAACAACCAACCATGAAAACATATAAATGGTTAAGGCACAAAAACACTTGTATACAAATACAACCAATCCTTTTACTGAAAACGTATAAATGGTTACTAAATCATCCGCGAAATTAGCAATTAAAATTGAGGTAGACGTATAACCAACCCTTTTACTGAAAACATATAAATGTTTGGTAAATCATCCACAGAATTAACAATTACAATTGAGTTAGACAAACAAACAAGTCATGAAGTACCTGATTTTGTGAAATGGAGTTTAACAATGCATCTCTCTCTTTGTGCGCTGGAAGACTTCTACGAAATTCTTGCATCTTTTTGCCTTCTGGAGATGCCTGTAATATGAGCATTGGTCAATATCTAGAGACACTGAATTAATATAACCTAACACATGGAATGAGATGCATTGAATTGATCCAAGAGATAACTGTGAGTCAAAGAGAAAAAGATAACATACACCTTCATGCACTATCATTTTTCCATGTATTAAACAAGTTAAATCAAGTAATATTCTTCCGAAGATAAATGACATTCAATATGTGTATCTCCTTACTCCCTACCTGGAAATACAAAAACCATAAAATTCCGCAAGTAAACAAAACAGTGGTAAGCATAGCAAGACCATGTAATCAACATATCCAATTTAAGTTTCAATTTTAAAAGGGAATGAGAGTGTTAATTTGTAGAGAGATAGAAGACTGAGGCAAAAATACAACAATAAATTGCTGTCGACGTGGTCAAGCAACTCAGGTAGCAGAAATCCATCAAACAAAAAATCTCTTTACAACGCCTAATAACCAAGAATTTTCACTGTGCCCATAAAGGAAAAGAAGTTGCTTTCTCTGAATATAAAGAACAAAGCAATAAAAGGTTCTACCAAGGATAGATGCATGCATACATATAAAAGCTAAAGGACGTGACTTAAACAAGCTTTAATGCCAACCAGCCAAGTATTTGAGGTCAACAACATGGATTCATTTTCTCCAGTTAATTCTATTCTAAGTTAGGAATGCCCAACTGGGAAAAATTATTAGGATTCATGTTCTTTAGGTGTAGCTACAAGTTTTATGAAGCAGACCATGGAAAGAAGATTAATGGCATGTTTGACGTTAGCGATAAAACCATAGAATTAGACTATTAGTCCAAAGCATCTTCTTGTCCTGTGTTTGTTTATGAAATTAGTGTCCGGACTATTTATTCGGAATGAACTCCATATCCCATAAATAAGGAATAAACTAGTCGGGGGAGAGGGTGCGATACTAAGTCATGGGATTAGAGGGGATATGAGATTAAGCATGAAATAACAAGTTTACCCTTGAATTTTTGTGCGTGATTTTTTTTGTGACATTTTCGCAAATATTTTTTACTTTTTTTAGACCATCAAAAATTAAAATAATTACCTATAATTTTACACTATGTTGAAAACAAAGATTGGGACAATTGACAATCAAGAATTCGTTTCCTTTCCGTTGTTCAATCCATGGCACCTTTTCATTTTCAGCTATTCCTTTGTTATTGCACAGTTCTTTTTGGAGCCTACTTTTCACTGAATTTCCATAGAATTAACTAAATGGGCAATTCTTTCCTAGCAGCAAGCAGAGAGCTTTTGCTGCCGAGATCATAGCAAGGCAATGCATACATACATATATATTTATGATAAAATGAGATAACAAAGCAGTGCATCTTAAATGTAAGAATAATGTTAATTTTCTCATATAAGGGCTTTTTGTCATAATATTATTATTCCTATCTAATTCTTTGAGAAACAAACAAAGAATTTGATTAAGTTGAGTAAATAAATTGAAGACAACTAAAATGGAGACATCTAATCCGGAGAATTTGGTATCCCAAGAAAATTAATCTTGGAAATGCTAATCCAGTCTGGGACTCCAAACATGGCCTAAAAGGAAAATCTAGTATTTCACACGGAGCTCCTTTTAGGCTTTTATATAATTTATATAATTATGTTTGAAGTTACTCCCCAAAAATATAATATTAAACGTCGAATAGAGTCTAATTATGAATTTTTTAGATCAGGATAGTGTTTGACAGATTTAATTACTTTTTTAATATGTTTTTGATGTTAGAAGTACTTTGCTCGTATAGCACATTTCTGGACATGGGTTGCAGGCGGCCCATGGCTCGATAAACTGTCAAATTATGTTATCAGGTCTCTTATGAGTCATTATCAAGTCAAGAAATATTCCAGTTCATGAAAATTTCCCTTATAGTTCTCTAAGTTGTGAATCGCACTCCTAACAAAATTAGAAGGCCCTGCAGAGTGCAGCCTATCAATACTTGTGTAATATTTCAATCATTAGACTGGAGAATTAAAAAAATTTATCAATTTATTGAAGTATTGTGTTATGCACCATGCAACTTTATCCTAGGTGTATTCCTAAGGAATTCTACGTGGGATTCCTAAATTAATCTTCTTATTCTTCCACTTCTTCTTCTTCAAAATTAACAATCAAGGGTTACTATTCACAGCCCCAAAACATACCCATTTCCGACCCCGGCACCTTACCATTTTTAGGCTAAATCAAAACCAACCCCTTCTCCTTCCTATCAGCCTTTGAATTAACATCAAAACCTAAAAAATCATTGTCATCCAAACCCTCCAGCAACTAATTTTCTGCAAATTCAGAAATCAAGCCAAACTCCAGTCACCTTCGTCTCCAATTCCTAAATTTTTTTTCCTCCATTTTAGAACCACAATGCTAGAATCTATTCCTACCCATAGCCACGACAAAACCTAACATCGGAAGCTTACCCAATTTTTATATCAGTTTGGTATTAACAGTAAAATATCCTTTCTTCAACCTAAATTTCTCTGTCCTTCCATGGCTACTAACTTACTAAAATGAAGCTTTCATAAAAGTTGAAGCCTTCGGGGATTTCTTTTCCCCTTTTTTGGTTCATAGGAATAAGAGAAGAGAGAGTCTAAGCCCTTCCAAAAGCAACTCCTGCCATATCAGCTTCAAGGAACTCTCAGCTGGATAGGGGGTTGTTCCGGCACCAACAGTTTTTCACCCTGATTGACTCCAGGCAAGTGGACCTGCATATTTGTTTCCCTCCCTCAAGATGACTAACTTAGCAAAACGCACCTTTGCATTAACGCTCCGCTATCCTTCGCAAAGGTTTTTGGGGGAATTCGTAGCTGGACCCTCTCTGATGAAACTTCTCAAAAATATCTGAAGTTATGAATTAGGATCATAGTTTGAGGATAGTTCTTCGGAAACAAAGTTGAATCTTTGGCCAAAACAATTCAGTCTTTAAATATTCTATTGGTACTCTTTTCCAACCTCCAGATATGCAGATCAAACCAATAAGTTTTAACATTTTTAGTTAACTAGCACTGGTAAACATTGCCTACCTTTTTCTACTCTTATTGAAGCACTTGACAAAGATAGGTAATATGATGTGAAGGAAACAGAAGTTGAAGTTTCTATGGCAATCAAAAATAAATTTTATGCAATTGACAAGAATAAGGCGGATTATATTACCAAAAGCCAATTGTTGATTTTGTCATTCTCATGAACTTATTGAAAGATAGGCAACCAATATTATGTCACATCATCATTTTTTCTCATATAATCCAAGAAACATGGACACTTCTACGAAGATTGTGTGTCCGTGTCGGACAAACACTCATCGGAGAATCCCTAACACATGTCGGACACCGACACTCATTAGAGACACCTTGACACATGTCGGACACTCATTCAAATGTATTCTATTTATAAATATATAAAAAATAGAAAATCGGATATAATTTGAATCCATGTTACTTGGAACATAGATCCTTTCAATACGAGCAATGGGAACATGTTACACCACATGGCCTAAATTGTGACACGATAAGAGTAGACTTTATAAATTACAATATGGTATGTACTACTTTTACATTAAAAGCATTCCATAAAATAGAGTATTAATTTTCGAAGTATTTATGTAAAACAGATTTCTAAGTAGCATTATTAACCCATTTTTTTTAACATTTTGTCTTTCCAAAGCTCTCCTTCCCCTAGATTTTAGTTTCAAACGTTCCTTTTTTTTTTCTCATACAGAAAATATTAATGAAATAAGCAAGAAAGATTTGAGGGATCGCTTGGAATGCTAATTTTCCATTTTAGAACAAAGATATTCTCCATTTTAGAACAAAGATGTACCATGTTTCGAAATGTGTGTTGCATAACGTAAATCACTATGGTGTTAGCGTTTTCTATTAGCACAACTTTGGACACTTTGGAGACATACGTATCCAATATCTAATATCCACTTCTAGGGCACACATGAAATTCACTACAAATTTAAAAAGATCAACTTCAGATCCAATGATAAAACAAAAACTATGCAGACTTATGCCAATTAATCCCTCTCTTGAGAATTTTGAAAGAATTCGAATTTTTAAAACTTCCAATTTATATTTAGAAATAAACTTTCTACAATAGCTTTTAGAACTTTTTGTTTACACTTCTTTCCTAGAATGTAGAATAGGAAAAATGATTTCTTACTATTTTGACATGATAAAATATTAATGGAAAAAAAGTGAAAGTATTTATTTTAATATATGCAAATAAAAAATAAATTTATTTATCGTGTTCATCTCATGTCGTGTCATAATTTCTTGCAAATTTTCATATAACGTGTCTAGTTATGTTATTGGGTATTATATAAGTCTTTATAGGGTCTAAAATATCTCTTGCTTTCCTAACTTATGTATCCCACTCCTGACTGAATTAAGAAGGCCTAAAAAGATTATTTATATTGGAGAATTTTTGCAAAGCTTTGAAACACTTTGTGATCAATCATGCAACCATATCTAAAGGGATAATTCCAAAGAAATTCTAGGCGGGATTCCCATTTTATTCTAATCGTTTTTGTCTTCTTCTTCTCTTCTCTACCAAAGTACTATTCTTGGTGAAAGTTTATTGCCCCAAAACCAATCCAAAATTATCCCCAAAACCCATCCATAGTTAACCCAATTCAACTTTAACCCCTTCTGCTACCAATTCACCTTATGTACTTCTTCATTGGATTGAAGCCAAAGCAATGCCCTTCGAAGCGCTCAATCAATTGGGAATGAAAAGAGGGCAGTTTTATTCGTATTATGTTAATGTGTTCTATCCTTGTGGAGGGGCTCTTCGTTTAATTTATCCGTATGGTATTCTCTCACATATTGTTGTAGTTAGTTGGGTTTTTTTGCTAGAAGATATCATAATGTGGGTGCGTAATTCTCTTTTTATTAGTTGACTTCTTATCGGTCGTGGCTGGTTGAGTTGGTGCATGTAACTACGAGACAATTAGGTTCATCCGTGACGCCCCTAGACGATGCCTTGGATCCTTACAAGCAAAGGATGATCAAATTTGCTACATCCATCGTCCGCCAAAATCAAGAATATAAACTCACCGTCTTATTGAATAGTCCATTCCCTTCTATTCCAATATTATTCTTTTATGTCTTACTTATCTTTCGAATATTATAAACAATGTACAAACCCCCCTTGTTATGAGCAATTATTCAATGCTCTTGGAGCAAGTCGAATGGGTGCTCCAACTTCAAAATTATCATAGTACTTAGTGGGGCCCATTACATTGTCGTCCGCCCAACATGTAAAGATGCGCCATTTAGTGATTGGAGTGAAACATTGCTCCAATAGCAATGAAACAATGTTATTCACATAAGGCTACAGCTACATTTCACTTCTTCAAAAACCGTTTGTCCTTATTTTTTACAAGTAAAATAGCTTTCTATTAAAGCGGCATACAGGATCAAATAACACTTCACCCAAAAAAAAAAGCAAAAGAAATATTAAGGAATATGATTATCATGCAGTGTTTTGGTGTTATAGAACATAGGAAGAATCTAACTATTAGACACATAATCACATTGAAGACCTCTACCGTGTTCATACATAACATAAAAAAACACAAAACCTTCTACCAACTGATTTTTACAAATTCAACAATCTACCTTTTCATAACCAACCAAATCCAACCTTATTCCTCTCCAAACATTCCTATAGAACCTTACCTCTAGAATATATTCCTATCGCATACCCGCCACAACCGTTTATAGGCAATCTTTAGCCCATTTTTGCCGAGACTACTCCATATCGTCTTATATATGGATTCTCCAATTACCATAACCCTCCTTTTATTTGCTTGAGACTAGCTACACAAAGATAGGATAACGAACACAACTGAGGCAAAGTTGAAAAGAAAAAGGGCAAATTACATTAACCTCTCTTGAGGTTTAGTGAAAATACTAACAGTTCCCTTCGAATATTTCTAAAATTACACTGGCATCCCGTCTAGTTTAGTTATTGGTATCAAATTCCCCCTTCCATACTAACGGTGTTAAAGTCACTAACCAAAATGGCTACATCATCATCTTATTTTTCTAAGATTTTGCTTATGCCCTCCTTTAAATAAAAGAAAAATACTAAACATATCTGACAAGGTGTGTTTGGCCGAAAAGAACCTGGTAGAAGCCCGTGAGCCCTAAACCCATCACAATTGGTGAATCCCTCTCCAGTGGAAAGGAATGGAGAATAGCATATACGAAAGAGAAGATGATGAGTAAACTATCCCAACCACCACCACCAAGGAGGTTGGCGCGTGTAAAATATCCCAACCACCACCAACTCCCACTCCGCCTCCCATGGCCTCCTCCCTCCCTCTCTCTGCCCTCTTTCTTCCACTTCTACACCGAAATCACTCTCATTCTTAACTCTTTCTTCCACCTCTTGCACTAAAACCCCGTACTCTCTCTTCCCACCTCATACACCAAAAGTCCCACTGCTCTATCTTCTCCCACATTGCACTAATGTGGGCTCTTTCAGCAATCCTGTTCGATGATCTAAGTTGATGATTTTGTGCTCCCAGCGTGATTACATGAGCTATTTCGTTTTTCCTTAGATAGAGATCAATAATTGAGCTCTGCTTTAGGGCAAGAGCTATGTTGATTCCGTATAAACTTCATAAAAGCTTGAGAATTTCCATCGTTGCTCATATGGTAGTTCATTTATTTCTACATTCCTATAAGTACATTTCAAATTGAGGAGTTCACCAAAATTCAAGAGTTTGGGCGATGAATGGTGGTAACTGCAAAATCACCCAAGTGATAGGTTTTGACTTGCCAAAATTTAATATGGATCATTTTTTAATTTTTTCTTTTGTACAGCAAACATGGAAATCTTGTAAAATGTAAAGTTATCTTAAGGAGTGGATTTGGTGGATGACTGGCGTGATGGTGGTGAGCTACGACAGTGGTGGCGTGCAACCTTAGGGACAGTGGTGTGATGCAACGGTGGTGGTGTGCGGCCTTCGAAATGGTGGTTTGGTGAGACGGTGGTGGCCTCTGTTATTGGAATTGTATGATTCACGGTATGTATTACGATTTGTATCAATAGGGTGAATCGACGAAAATAATAATAGTAATTACACGATATCTACCAATCGATTGTATCGGTGGAATAAATTAACGAAAGCAATAATAGTACGATTCATGATATATATCACACGATTCGATTCGATTCGATTCGATACACCAAGAAATCAATTCGACACCAAGCAAGTCTCGATTCTTGTTTTTTCTAATTCATAATTTCGCATTCTAGAAACTTGTCCGACGTCATTTTTTTAAGCCATCTAACCTTGTTTATACATTGTAGAGGTCTTTCTACCTATTATTAATTAGTTTTGGATTAGATGGCTATAAATTTTAACATGATATAATTGGTATCAAAGTTGTCTTGAGCAGTTTTGCGAGCCAAGTTTTTGCCCAGAATTTGTTTCTCATTTCGTTCATCTTTCTATCGTCTTCACATATAATAGAGTTGCACGTGTGAGGTATTATTAGAGGCATATCCCACATCACTTCTTTATCTAATTCAAGTTTGATTCGTATAATTTTATAGGCCTCTCCACCCATTGCTAATTGATTTTGAGTTTGATTTAAATTCAAAAAATGTATTTACAAATTGTCATAAAACATGACATAATTAATAATGTAATATAGGATCATTGAGCACAATAAAGCTCGGACCCATATCTCTTGCCTCAAATGCAAGTGTCTTACCTATTATACTATGTGCTCATCATTCAAAACAAATTTTTCATCAATTTATGTCTAAACTTTTCATATTTATCATATAAATTTAATATCTAACTATTTAAATATATTTTTATATATTTTTTAGAAATTATAACCAAATTTTTTGATTCATAATTCGATTCGATTCACGATTCTATTCTGGATTTGACAACAATGGTAGTAGCGTGCAGCCATTGGCGCTTCCACCTTTACCCGTCATTTATATCTCTTTCTCATTAATCCCCTCTCTAATTGATTCTCTCTCAGAGTTTTGTCCCCCTGAGATTTTCCTCCCTCTCATATTTTACTACTTCCAACTGTATAAAAAAAGGTTGGATGGGGATAGAATAAATGATGGCTGAAATTAGAAGTATCAATTCAAATCACTTGAAGATTTAAGGTTAAAATTGTAAAACAGAAGTCATTGTTAATGTTGTTTTCTCGACAAATCTTGCAAGGAAGGTTGGTATTATTTCAGAAACTCCAAGAAAGATCTATGTATTTGTCAATGAGCTCAGGGAGGTTAATGAAATTTACCCAAAGAAAAAAAAAAGAGGAAAAAGAAGAAGCAGACGAAGACGACAAAGAGGACAAAGAAGAGGATGATCGCAAATACGAAGATGAATATCTGAAAACGCAGACTGAAGCGAAAAACGACAACGACACCAAGGAGGAGACACTAAGCATGGTACAAACAATAAGAGCCTTAAAATGGCAACATAAGTCAAAACAAAAGGTTTTCTCCATACCAAATGATTTCTCGAAGATAGAATACCTTACTTTAAAACAGTATAAAGATATAAAAGCAATATGCAATCAACTTTTAGAGCCTTTTTTGTCTCCCAATAGTAAAAGGCTAATTATAACCAATACTATTAGAGCCATGGTTGACAAAATGCTCATAATCTAATAACCTACCTAATCCACTAACCGTTTCAAAGTAATTACATATCTGACCAATCCACCAAATCGACATTGTCCCAAATTTGAAAGCTTTCCCTAGATTGTCAACCCTTTTACCAACTTTGACTAAAATATAGAAGATAGACGTGTAATACAGAGGAAGGTTGGCTAAAGAGGAAGATTAACTATTCTTGCGTTGATGAAGACAACCCTCGAAACACCAAATCGACATTATCCCAAATTTGAAAGCTTTCCGTAGATTGTCAACACTTTTACCAACTTTGACTAAGATATAGAAGATAGATGTATAATAAAGAGGAAGGTTGGCTAAAGAGGAAGGTTGACTTGCGTTGATGAAGATACAATAGCCCTCAAAACACTGAAAAGAAGAAGAAAACACACACACACACACACATATGACAATAGCACGGCCAATAATGTACAGCTCTTTCATCCAAGAGCATCTAATATTAAGGCCTCTTATCATACTTCCATTACGATCAATCATTACACCACAAAAAGTATTTCAAGAAAATGGAAGACCAACCTAAGAAACCTAATAAGATATGCATCTGAAAAGGGTGATACAGTAAATAAAAAGAAAACGTTTACGTGGGTTTACTCATTCTCTCTTCCACACTACCATTAGTCATTTTCACCTTTTTTTACACAACCATCAATGATTTACAGCAACCAGCACTATAATTCTGCTCAAGGAACACCACAATAAACAAAGTATGGAAAAGAGGTTCAAATTGCCTAATACCATCTTAAAAACCAGCACACCATTTAAAAGGACTGTAAGAATCACACAAATAAGAGAAGAGATAATCCGATAGTCTCTTTCAAGCACAAAGATAATCCAGCCTACCATTTATCACAAGCTTTTCATACGTAAACCAAATTATCTTTCCCAGTTGGATGAGCTTCCATCCTATCCCGCACATGCTCAAAGTTGATTATTCTATTGCAAGTAACTAAAACAAAGACTTATAGGTCAATGGCTGCATCAAATAAGCATGACTTTAACCTTTCAACATGAAAAGGAATGAATTATGCACTCGTCATCGAATTTCAAATCATTTCACTGAAACTTAAGAACAAGTCAGCAGATCACATTTTCTTTATTTGCAAGTATATTGGATTAAATATGACCAAATACATAACATTGCATTCTAACACACTTTATAGCAATATGGCCAGAGAGGCATGGAATGGACAGGTATCATTAGCAAGCCAAAACAAAGTCCTATCCCAACCCCTACTAGACTACTTTGTCAATAAGAACTTACATTCTAACTTAATAATGCTCCAAAATACACAGTTTTTGCTATAAGTGAACTCTAAAGAAAATGGAAGTCTGAATTAACCCAAGAGAAACTGAAGCCATAACTCTACATTACAATGTCGTGGCCTGAATTCTTCCAAGACATGCACCAAATACAAAACATCAACTTTCATTAATAAATCCAAACAATAGTGCCAGAAGATACACTAATTATGAAAAAAAATAAAGTGATCACATAAATTTCTAAGGCTGAGATAACCTGCCAATCTTGTTGTTTATTGCACAGTTGCAAGCTTTTGCGCCGAAGTATTTTTTCTGCTACAATGCTGTTTCGTACCAAAGGCTCCTCTGGCTCATGAACTGCATCGTAAATATCAATACTGCATAAATTGCTTGATCTTGACAGAGTCTTATCTGAAAAGCTTTCCTTATTTGCAGACTTCCTAGAAATGTATCCTTTAAGATGTTCATCCACTTCTCTTCGTAACCCAAAAGGTAGTATGACCTAAAAGTTTTCAACATCAACATTACTATTAAATTATACGAGATGAGCTAACATCAGAAATGAAATTTTGAACTTCAAATTTCATCTCTTATAACAAGCGATAATCATGCTCCTTATTCCAACTTACTAAATTTTTTTCTCACGTGATTATGCTCTAGCAGAAACGAAAACAATTCATTCCTTTAACCAATATAACACAGCCACGAATAGGGAATCATCTAACACAAAGAGTTCATGGAAGCAAGAAAATACCTCCCTTTGTGGACGCTTATCATCCAGATCAGACCTATAATTTGGCAGAGGGGCCTTACTGATAACAATTACTTTTGCATACTGACGGCTGCCAAAGAGGAAAATATCTCAAACACCTAATAAGACTGTTAAAGAAAAAGGAACATAATGCAAAAAATATTATAGAAGCTAACGATACCTATATAAACCCATTCTGCCTGCCAGTGCCGAGAGTTGATCAAAATCGCGTCTATCTTTTTTCTCCCTCGACGCCACTTCTTGTCCATTTTCATTCCGCATGAGCATGGTTAACTTCCACTTCCACTCTTCAATGTTATCAAGGGTTGAAGCACACTGGTGATCACAAATCAGGAACAGAAAGCACCAGCATAGTATATGGTATAGTTCTTACAGAAAATATACTTCCCAGGAAGAAGTATGCATGGTGAAAAAGAAAATGTCGAAAAAAAAATTGTGATGTACATGGGAATTAGAATCTGATGAGAGAGTGTACTGGAGGAGTTAAAATGAAGAATATATCCCACAAATATAGCAGAAAATTTGGGCCTTCAACGCTGGTGAGTCAGTGATCAAAAGGAGTAAGGTTATTTTGTTTGTCGGACTAAAGAAAGGATTGTGGGATTTGGTCCCACAAGTTTCCCAGTCAGTATGGGATTTGATTTCCAGATAGTAAAGGGAGGTTAAGAGTAGGGAGATATGTGGAACCCAAAAGCTTTTAATTTGTCATTTATTTTCCAGATTAGAGTCTTAAAATTAAGCCAATTGTATGAGTTATACCATATGTGTGGCACTAATTGAGAGAATGCTAGCACTGAAGAAATGGTGGGATTATCAAAATCAGGCTTATCCAAATTATTTTCCTAGTAAATCCAACTATTAAAAATAATTCTCTCTCTTTATTCGATCATTTATCCCATGCTAATTAAACATAATAAAAAATAATTATATGATATTTGATATATAATTCAATTGTATTCAATCTTGTATCCCATCACTTTATCCTAAGATGTAACTTATCTTCTATGCATGACTTATCTCCATAATCATATCCATAATCCTGTGTTATTGAATCATTTATCTTATCTTTTTCCCGCCCTTTATCACATGATATAACTTATCAGTTATCCCCCATAATTCAACTAATAATTCAATTCCCACTACAATAATATTGCAATTAAATATGCCCAAAGACTATTCCTAGAGGACAAATAAGTGGATTATCATCTTGTTCACCGCCAGGGGGTCAGCTATATATGGATGATGGTTCTGTCCCTCATTTGGGTGTTCTGGAAAGTGGCAGACGTTCCATGTTTGGAAAGTGGGCATTTGCCCAAACAGAGAAGGAAAACTTGTAATGGGGCTATGCTTTACATCCTTCACTAGTTCAGTTGATAGGTGTATGGGGAGAGAAAAGAACATGTGGTCTTTCAAAAGAAATTGAGTTCTATTTCATTTATAAAAGAGCAGAATTATGGTTTTTTGAGTTTTTGGGTTTTCTTGGATAACAATCATAACATGGCATAGAAATTGAATAGGAATGTTCTTATATACAGCTAATGACTATTG